>BGNK01001564.1:0-125681 GCA_003297005.1 Symbiodinium sp. clade A Y106
TTAAGGAGCCCTAGTTGCGTGACGCCTCTTGTTGTAAATAAAAATATAGACCCCAACAATCAAATAGGTTGGTTTGTATAAACTTCGCGACAAGGTATTTTGACCACTGCCCATATACGTGTGTGGGTCTGATCCGGTCGGCAACTGCGGTCTACCGGCTAAAATTGAAGGGACTGACATCGTGATGTGGGCCTGGACAAGGAAGAGTCTAAGAAACGAAGGATATTGAGCGCCCGGATGGCCAGAAAGGAGTGAGCTAAACACAGATATGCAAGGTCTTAAAATGGGCAAGGCCAGCTCCTCATCTAGAACCATCACCGTCAAATCTATCTACCGATGATGCGCGAATAATTACGGGATTCTTGCTGATGGTCCCTCAAGAATCAGGGCTGATCACAGATAATTGTCTGCCATCTCCCAGCAGTTGTGGCACGGCGCAGCTCACGCTCGCATCTAAGGCATCATCGGCATGCCAGGCATCATGCCTGGAAGCACACCGCACAGCGTCCATCTTGAAGAGGGATTACAAGCACATGGAGTTGAGCAACCAAATGCTTCTGCCACGTTGAATCTGTTAGAACCAAGAGGATTAGGGTTTGGGGCCGTTTAGGTGTGCCATCTACGTCGCCCGAGCCTGGCATGCCAGTCATTGCCATGCCTGGCAGTGGCATCGCACCCGGCAACTTCGGCATCGTGGGGGAAAGCCTTGACAAGTCGCTATCATTCCCGCTATATACGGTATTTCCCGCCTGACAAGACACGGCAAAAACGCAAGCGGAGACGCTGGAGGTTGTGAAATGGATTCGTCACGGAAAGGCCAAGTCATGAATAGGTTCACACGCATTTGCAGGGTTCAGCAGCTGTGCATGTATGTTCCAGGATGCACATGCCCTGATGCACGACGTGCATGAGCGAACTGTCTCAGAGAAACCGGACAAAGGTGCAGATGACCACTCGGACCAACAAACGATAGATCTATCGAATGTCTGTCGGTACTGTTGCCCGTTTGTTTCAGAGACAGGACTTCGTAACCCAGCCTCATTTTACATGTCGACACTGGGCATTTACGAGTGTCGCTGACATGGCAAGCTTTCTGCAGTGTGCCTTCGATACTTTGATCGCTGCTTTCGTTGTTCATTTACACGCATAGCTGCTATCCACACGGGTAATTATTTGAATGGAGCAGTGCATCGTATGAAAGACCAGACAAAACCCAATTTAACCGCAGGTTGAAGGCGGCATGAAGCTGGACGACATGACGCAGCAGCTAAGCAGGTCGACTCACTCAACGGACAGCTTGGCTTTGGGATCGGACGATATTGATATACATGTGACATGCAAGTTGACCTCGAATCCTGGATTTAGCTGCAATGCAAGCACGTCCCAAGCTACGCTCGCCTGTCGCTGTTAATGCCACGAGGCATGCCCGGCAGAATCCCGCCGAGTGCCGGCTTCGGCGCGGCAGCCGGCAGCTTCGGCATTGGCAGCACCATGCCTGCAAAAGTTCTTGGCAAACATCGGCACGCAGTGAAGTTAAGAGATTTTCACACGATTAGGTCGGCCAGGCACGCGGCAAAGCACGAGGTGACCGCTCGGACTACAGTCTTGGCTTCGTCTTGTTCGGAACCGAAACAATCACCTTGCCACAACTTCCTGCCATCTCTCAAATTTCTGAGATTATTGAGGCTCTTGAGATTGCCTGGCGGAGGGGGATATATGGGCGGAGTGAGCCCTTTCTCGCGGATCAGCATCTGATAGAACTCAATCCTTGGAGCGAGTGTTTCAGGAGGTGCAATGCAACCGCCAGTTCATCAAAACGTTCAAACCCGTGAAATCACCACGCGCGACCATCAGACGCACATGACTCAATGCATTTTCACTGAGAGGCTTGTTGTTGATGTGGCGCCGGCCGGTCATATGCTGTCTTCGGCCCGATGTTCCCCTGTGTCCCAGGAACATGTCGCAGTACTCGCCTGGGTGCCGTCGCTGGTTGCAATGAAGTGCTTGCTAGGTCTAGACGGCGTGGACGTTTAAACGCTAAGTCGTCAAGACACTAAGATGGAGGGTCGTTACGCCGAAGCTTGAACTGGGGAAATGCGACAGGCCGCTTTGGCTGAAGCTTGACCTTCCAGCTTGTCTGGATTGTGTTGGCGGATGTTGCAGTGTGAAGAAAAGTGCTGCCCCGGTGCAGTAGAACTTCGGCATGATCGGTGCAGTTCGAAAGGCTGAGCGCCACCCGCGCGGCCCTTCTTTTGGAGATACCCGTAGTCTACTCTCTGCCTTGAGCCTGAGGCTGCAGAGCGGATGCATTTCGAGTTGCACCTGTCCTTCGCAGCCGAGGTAGAGTAAGACAATTTTCAGTCTTCCTCTCAACATATCAGACATATCATGAACCAAACCAATTACAACGCTCCACAACCGGGCTCGCGGACTACTGCGCTGTGGTTGTTGTTGGCCACACTGGTGAAAAGGGCTCTGCGCAATTCCTCCGATTGGAAGGCACTTGGCTTTCATTAGCATGCGGGACGCGGGAGATCAAGCGGGTCCAGGGAAGGGCAGCACTGGACACTTCGTATCAAACACTGGTCTCCCCGGCTGCTCTCCCTTACGAGGCTTCTCCAACAAGCCTGGACCTTCGATGGTGGTCCACCGCGCGCGCCAGTGAAGCACTGGGCGCCAAGACATGATCATGACGATGCAAAGCAGATCTACTTCTGTCTGTAGCAGTGCCTAAACTCGAGCATTTCAGGCTGAGCGAAAGGTTGGATAACACACCAACGCTAAGTACCAAAGCCTCATGTTGAATTGACAAGAGCCCCAAAGCCATCGACGCTGGCCATGCCGAGGACGACACCCAAGCCCCGAGGACAGAAGCAAGGGCTGCTTCGTGGACCTTGCAGGCCCAAGCTAATCGTCACTGCAACGATCCGGCCTCATGAAATACGTGAGCCAGCGGGAGCAGATGCGTGGAATGCATACAAGCACTCCGGCACTGGGAGAAAGCCTCTGGCCAAGAGCAACGGTGTGGTGCAGCAGGAGAGGACCGCTAACAGCGCCTGCGGAACACGGGGTCAAATGGGTCAAGATGGAATCTCAAGACTGGACTTACTTGCCAATCAGTGTGCTGCTAGCTGCTGAGCATGTCACTGGCATGAACCGACAACCAAATCGAATGTCAATATCGAAGCAAATTGACACGATAGTCTATCACAGTCTCCTGCCGCCACTTGGGCAAGGAGGTTTGCAGCTCAGTGACTACCTCAGGGGCCTCCTCTCCACGGATGGATGGATATCTAGCAAATCTAGCAAGCAAGCTACACTTTGCGACGTGCTTGAAGAACTCCTCTGCAGCGGCTAGAAGTGGGACCACTAGGTCGGCAGGCATGTGTAGCCTTTGCGGGACCTGTGCAGAAAGGAAGGATTCCCCAACAAAGCACGAGGCGACGAGGATCCGGCTCTCCGAGACCCAGGCATCGAGGGCTTCGTCCAGCGCTGTCCGCTTGGAGTTGTCGGCGAGGCTCAGGTCCACGCGGGCGCGAACCTTCTGCGCAGGCTGCGGGAAGGATGAAGTCTCGCTCTAATGGTGCTTCTACTTCTACTTGCGCCCTATAAGGCCGCCGCGCTGGCGTGGATGAGGTCTCGCATGACCTGTTTCCAAAAGATTAGAAATCGAGATGCTCTTCTGTCGCACGTAGGCACGCGATGCGGACCATGTATGCCTAGCATACAACTGGGGAACTTTGTACACCCGTGGGATGCATTCATGGATGTGCGACGGATGCCCGGTTCGGCAAAGAAAAGCGATTCCATTGCCATGCTTCATGTTTACAGCTTGAATACAAAAGCAGAACTTCCAGAAACCCTTCACTCGCTTTCTGAACCTCCACATTGCCGGAGGCAGCAGCTCCATGAAGAGGACTGCGACCTCTCCCCCCGTGTCAGGTGCAAATACAGCATGCTCCGTACAGCAAACTGCATGCAAAAGCATGCCTGAATCCAAGGAGATCACGGAAGGATCTGCCTGCTACGGCTGGAGACGGGATTTCAGGATGCGGGTGGTAAGTCTGCAAATCCGGCAGTTGCAGGGATCAATGTGCACCTCAAGCAAACAAACCTAGCCCTTCATTCAATTTGATGCACTTCGCCTGCGTGCATGAGGCATGCTATCCTGCCAACTGCAGGAATGCGAAACCACCTCCAAGATACAAGACCTTCAAGTCTCAACAACTCTGCCCAAAATCCAGAAGATGAGCCTTCTGCTCCAAGCAGACCTTCACCACAGCGGCATTGCCCTCCTCGGCGGCGCTGAGGAGGTCGCGGCCGAGCCTTTTCTGGAAACAACGAGTGGGTCTTCTTTTTGCACTCGGCAGCTGAGGTACTTCAGAGAGCAACTATAGTAACTAGTCTTCCCAGCTCGAAAATGCAAACAGTTCCGGTGCATGCATCTCCCTCCCACCTCCCGCCCCACCAACACACACAGGGCTGAGGCTTCGCTCGCCATTTGGCGAAGCGATCCACCACGGGACCTTCTCCGGGATAGCCTCCGCTGTCCACTGACGGCAGGATGCGAAAACATCTGAAGTCCAGAGCAGTCTCTGTCGCCAATGCTGTCGCTTTCCTGCACTTTGCTTCTGCTTCTTGTTTATGCATTCCAAGGTGTTCAACTTCGGAAATTGTACCAAAGGCACAACTGCTTGACCGGTCACAAGTCATGTTGGAACATGCTCCTTCAGGTTTCTTTTCACCCCGTGTTCCTTGTCACAGCTCAAAGCCGCCTCTTTTAATTGGAAGGACAGGGTGGCCTCTCGGCGGAGGCCGTGGCCCGAGATAGACCGTGGAGCTCATGGTGCCAGCATCTCACCCAGCAAACACACCTGAGAGGCTGGCAGCTGCCCCCAGCAAGTTGCCGACTTAACGCACGTTCGAGCTCGATGCTTGGGCGACGATGCTGCCGACCTGCACAGCAGAGCCAAAATTCACACTATGACCTTCACAACAACAGAAACGTGCACAAACGGTGCTTCTCCTCTGGCAAGCCCTAACTACGACACTGACACAGCGTCAGCCAACGGACATTTGATTTTCTGCAGGCCATGGCTCTTACTGCAAGTGGCCACTGCGTGCAGACATTGGGAAGCTGCAGGGATCTGCAGGGAGAGTGGGTCGGGGCTGAGGTTGACCTTTGCGAGCTTTGGCTCGGGTGAAACGAGAGACTGGAGGCTCAGGCTTTGGAACCTTCAGCCCGTGAGCAGTCCATGGAAGTGTTGGGAGCACATTGTTGGAACAAGCCTTCCCAAAGGCTTGAAAGAGAAAGCCTTCTGCAAGGTCTAACCAGGGACTTCCAGCTGGACGGGTGTCGTGATCAGTGGCGCCAAATCTTCAGAACGCGGTCTTTACCGCCGGTCGCAACCCGCGAGCCGTCCAAGCTCCAGTCCACGGTGTAGACCTGTGCCAGCGCCGACAGAATTCGCTCAAGATCAGCCCGACTAGTCGGTCTTCGCAAGCGGAGTCACTGCATGATCTTGCTGGCAATTGCGTCAAAGAAGCATGCACAGAGCCATGTGTTCTTAGCTGCCTTAGCTGCAGTTGCGGTCGTGCTGACAGTGAGTTCAATTGTCGCATGCAACCTGTCGGCCGAGGCTTAAGAACCGTTACCTGGGCATGTTATCAAGTGGAACAGGGAAGAAGGAACGTTTCCGTACTTGAGTACCACTGATTCTTGTCGGACTTTTCAATGGTTGTGACTCGGCGCTGGAGGCTATTGCCTGCAAACTCTGTGAAGCCATGGCCATGGGATGCCTCGTCTGCATGGCCTGGCAAGTCCTCCTGCAGCTTGCGCCGGCCGATATCCTTCACTCGAGCCAGCAAATGAGGAATGGGACGATGCGTTTGGGGCTGGGCACAGTTTCTGTGGTCTGACATGGAGCTGTTGGGGCTTCTTGTGCGGCTTGTTCTGCAAGACGGGCCAGGGCCAAAATCAAGTGCTTGACAGGCGCAGCATGGGCTACCTCTAAAACTCTCTTTGTGATGTGCCGCATGAAAGGCGCCCAGCGGGAAAACAACCCCATCAGACATTGCATCTGAGAATCCCAGCACTTTGCCGTCGAATCTTTGGACACGCTCACAAGCAGTCGACTGTCGCCCGACCACGCGAGTTGGTAGACATCACCTTAGTGCGGTAACGCGCAAGCACGGCTCTGCCTAAGGATGTTACAACGTGACTGCATGCAACCGCCGTGTAATTTGCATGTCCTCGTTCTAGATATGTGTGCACTTGTCCAAACCTACTCTGTAAATGCAGGCTCAGACTAGCCTCGTCGGCCTGTGAAGTAGACTTCGGGCTTTCCCGGATTGCCGGGCTTGACGCCTCTTCAGACTTTGCATGGCAATCCTGCTCGTGACTGCCAGTGGTCGCAGTTGTTGTGGACCTATGTTGCTGTACGCAGGGTATGTGTATATCACCTATTTATCTGCCCATCCACGGCCATAATTATCCCAGTTAGACTTGTACCGGGGTGGATGGATGGATGGGTGGATGGATATCTTTGTACCTGTGCACCTATGCATGCATGCATATGTATATACACATGTGTTCACAATGTATGTAAATATACATACATATATATATATATACGCACGCATATATATATGTATATGTGCATACATATATATATATATATGTGTGTGTGTGTGTACGTGCATATGTATGAGTACATGTATGTACGTATGTAGCTAGGTATTTGTGGGTATGCAGAAATTATGTAATGTACGCATGTATTCATGAAAATGCGTCGCATGAGTAAGTATGTATGCATGTATGCAAGTATGTATGTGTGCATATATGTGCCTTTGCACATGCATACTTTCATATACACCTCGCTTCTGTTAAACACACATGTACGTACGATTGTATGTATGCATGTACGTATGTAAACATATGTACACACACACACACACCCTCAAGGCGTGTGTTTTGTAATTGGTTTCGCCAATCCCAGCCCGCCTACATGGCCACGGAAGGCGTGAACGTACTTGCCAGTCCGGCCGTCCCAAAGTCTCAGGGCGATTCAAGGACGGACCAAGGGGCCAGGATTGGGACGATGCTTGCAAGGGTACAGCGTCTACAGCTTCAGATATTTCGACAGCTGCGTTGGCTGGGGGCTTATATCCAGCATTGCGAAGACAACTCGAGTAGGTCGGACCAGCTAACCGACGCACAGGCTTCATAGGGTCATGAGAAGCTCGAATCCATCAAGATGACCCAAAGATGCAAACATGCTCGGTGCCTCACAGACTTGTCAAAGGACGCGGATGCAAACCATCGACCATCTGGAGAGAAGGCGACCTGGTTCCTGAGCCCAACCAAGCACTAGAGCGCGCTGCACAGGCTGAAGGGGTAAGCCGGAGAGCCCTGAACCCCCAGAAGACAATCTGAGATGCTTAATATTAAGGCATCATGCCCGATTCTCGAACAGTTGAGACCTGGCACACAATCTTCTGGTGCCCTGTCATCCGGCACACCGGGGTCTTGGAGACCTCGCAGGTCAGACTGTACCAATTTCTAGAAACGGTGTGCAGGATTCCGACTGCAGTGAGTGAGCACCCAGGAGAAGCATTCGTTTAGCTTTGGCAAAGCCGCTAGCGGCCGCCACAAGAAAAGTGTGAAGTCATCGGAGCCCGACAGCAAACGCTCGCCACCACACAGCTCCACCTGGTGCTCTGTGCTCTCACAGGCAAGTGCACGTGAGTCAAACAAGAAATTTGCAAGGAATCCCGAGTTAGGGGTGTTACAAGCCGTCTGTCCATCTGTAGCACTTCATTAAATGTGATCCTCGCGAAATACCAATCGGCACTGCGCGCCCGCGGCCGCTGAATTGTACAAGTCTCGGATCAATGATTTCAGGGCCGTGCCCCAGTCATGTTGTCACGCTAAGCGTCCATGGATTCGGTTGACAACTTGCCTTCTCTCTCTCTCTCTCTCCTGATATCTCCTGACTCAGGATCCTCTACAACCGCAACCTCACAGCTGCTGAGCTGAGCGGCAGCTTCCGCATAGCGCTTCCTTGCCGCCTCCTTTCTGGTTTTGGCAAGTATCAGATTGAAAGTTCGCACTTGGATGCTGGCTATCCATGTCATGCAAACACAGGAGCACCTTGTTCTCCGACAAATCCGCGAACTTCTGCGGCTCATGTGAAAAGGGGCCAGACCGGATGACGTAGTCCTCACGACGAGTTTCGAGGGACTGGCGTGCGAGGACGAGCCAACATCGACAAGGGTCAGCGCTTCCGACAGCCCGTGCGAAGTCTGCTGCGCCGTGGCGACGAAACAACGCAGAGTCTTGAACGAGGCAGCCGAACTGAGCAAATCAAGGCAGGCTGACAGAATTGCAACCAAACTCTGTTGCCACCCATGCCCCAGCATGTCCGTGTTAAGCGCGAGTGTGTTGATCCAGTGTCCGTGGCCCTTCAGCTCATTCCTCGGCTGCTAGTGCTGCACTTCTGTGCTGCAAATGTCCTGTTTCTCTCTCTCTGCCGGGCAAGAAATGTCCAGTTGCAGCTTGAGAATGATCAGGCATGCTGAACAAGTCAAACTACACCAGACTCTAAAAAGATGCATGGACGACTTGACTCGAACAAGGTGGGCAGCTCAGCTCACATGCAGTACCGGGGCCAGGCTTCAGCATGCCTCCGTCCTTCGGATTCCAGACCTTGATTACAGTGTCCCGGCCGGCTGTGTACACAACGCCACCAATGTCAGCACGCTCACCAGACCATTTCACCTCACACTCCAGAACTCCGGCACCCAAACTTGCAGCAACAGCCCGGGCTGCGTACACCCCTCATGACACGGGTCCTCTCACCTCACACTGAAACCAGGCGCTACCAATGGCAAATGTGGGATCTGACGGCAAGCCGCCTGCATCACAGGCTGGGAGTGGGAAGTCAGGCTTCGCAGGCACACGCCCACGCTCACGTCCCACAGGCGCACGCTGGCATCCTTGGAGCTCGTCGCAAGCCTCAGAAAGGACGAAGGACGACATTATAAACATCTTGGCTGAAACGTAGTTCTCAAGTCACATCTCGTAGATCTGAAGCCGCAAGCTAGTAAAAACTCCTAGACATCGAGTCTAGAGTCTAGTTGTGTCCCAGGCTTCCCAACCCGACACAGACCGTACCACAAACGACAACATTATAGAACGATTTCGCTTGTGCTTAGACTTCCTCTAATGGCCGCATGAAAACAAGACTGTCCTGTCCTGTGGGCGCCAAGTGTCCAGGGGAAGCTCTCCGCCACGTGCAACGGCTGCCAGCAAGCGGAAGTGACCGGTTGTTGGTGGCCCTTCCTCTGCATAAAGGCTGAAGATAGAATCTCAGAGGACAGAGTGGCAACATGACATTTTCATAGTTTGTCTGCCTGGGCATTCTGTGCCGACACTCTCTGGATTTGGGGACACCGGCCAGCCACTGCCGTAAAGTCTCAAGGCTGCCAGGTTCTTCCCGGACTTCGCGCACCAAACGAGAACGATCTTGTCCATGCCTGCCTTGAGCAGTCTGCAGAGAGTGGGAGGCGCCTGCTCAGAGCCTCAGACCTTAAATGGGCCCGAGCCCAGCAATATTTTGAGTCCAGAGTCGGAAGCGAGCTTGGAGCCATCAGGTGACCACGCAACGACGAGCACCCAGTTTTGATGACCTCAGTCGATCAGCCACAGTGGCCACATGTAGAGGCCATGCTATGTATGAGGTAGGCTAAGAAAGCTCGACGGCACTAATTCTTTCCTGTTGCGCTGGCTAACCTCGACTTGGAATTCCATGCTGCTAAGAGGCCTTTGCAGGTGTGCTTGGGCAGCTCTGTGTTGAGATCCCAGAGCCTGGCTACATCAAGCGGGCAAGAACAGCTAAGTCTTTCAGGCCATGCTGGGCTCAGCCTCACTGTGGAATCGCCAGAGCCACTTGCCAGCTTCGTGGAGTCCGGAGAGAAGGACACGCAAAGAACCGCCTTCCAGAACAAAAGCTCCTGTCGAAAAGCACTCGGAGCTCCGGGGCCTCAATGTGCCCGCTGAGTGATGAGGTGCAGCGGGTGATGGGCCGCACGCGAAAGACTGCCAAAGGGTAGTACACGACCTCGGCGTCAGGCGCAGTGGGCGATCTGCCTTCCCAGTGCCACAGCTGACAGCCAAGACAAACGTCGTGTCGAGACCCATCTTGAAAAGTCCCGACCGTTTGTCCACTTGCTTCTAATCTTGAACGCTTCCGCTTGACCGACATCAAGCTTCAGCTCGCAGCCAACTGCCCTCACGGAAACTCGGCATCATGCACTGCTTGGATGCTGGGCTTCTTGTCCAAACCGTCCAAGCTCGTCCTCGAACTAAGTCTCCTGCCTTCAACACTCTTTCCGTGGACTGCTGACCCTTTGCCAGCTTGTTGAAGGAGGCCGCAAGGTTCCTCATGGGTTCAGGGGTCAAATTTCTGGAAGACTATGCACCTCGGAAGTCTGCACAAGTTATGAACGTGACTTCTGCAGCCCAGCGTCGTCGTGATCTCTGATTCTTCCAGGTGGAAGCTGTAAGGCATTTCTTCCTTCTTTGGCTGCGGTGCCACATAAATCTCTCGTGCATGCAGTATCCTTCGTCAACGTTTATTGGTTGTAGTTACACATCATTTGATGTGTCTTGTGCCATTGCGAAAGCAATCTCATGCAAGGAAAGACATCGATACAAACACCGAGATGCAACAGTGCATGGACGGACGAAAGCAACGTCAACCAAATCAACCCAATACACAGTCAGAGTCCCACCTGTGACACGCGCGCACACACACAAACACCCTCTTTCTTTCGCCAGGGCTGGAGCGGGAGTTGCACCCCGACATACACACACACACACACACACTTTGCTTGCTTGCTTGCTTGCTTAGGGGTGTGGGTGCATGCAGGCACGCACCCTGGCCCGGAGGCTTCCCCCCCTCGGCTCGCAATGGTCTGTCTTCGAGGCCCCTTTCTTTCGGGGTTGAGGGGTTAAAACGTTCCCGCGAGTGTACCTGGTGAACCCAACTAACCATAACCANCCCCCCCCCCCCCATTGGTCCCACTCGCGTCATCCGTGGCCCCTCCAACTCAGACTGCCAGCAGGCTCCCCACACTTTCAAGTCGACCAAGTCTTACTAACACTGCAACACGTCACGCTCAACCCCAGCCCGAAACCAGCTCGACATCCAACCAACAAACTCACTCCATCTGGGTTAGTCGTCTTGGTCCAAGGAGCTTGGGGTCGTGAAACTTCGCCTACGGCTTGGCTCAGGCACCGGCGCTTCAGGTGTGCTCCCGGTAGATCGTGTAGTTGCCGCCGGCGTACTGGCCGCCCCCTCTCCAGCAGCGTCCCCCCCGTTGGTCCTGTCCCCCTCCGTCATGGGGTCGCCCCCGTGGTCGAAGCCGAAGCTCTCTCTGTCTCTCTCTGTCTCTCTCTCTTTCTCTCTCTCTCTCTCTCTTTCTTCTTTCGCGAGGGCTATGGTGTAGGGGTTTGACCCCCTACACCGCGCGCTTGTGCGCCCCCGACGGTTGCGGAGGACAGTGAGTTACACGCACCCACGGCTGACGGGCGCGCGGAAGGGAAAAGGCGGCCCTCAGCAACTGGTCTCAGATTTATTAACGAACCTGATGAGCCTGTCACCAGACACGAAATAGCACAGGAAGGAAAAAACTCTGAGATCAGGGTTCGAAAAGCGGGTGTTCCGCTCTTTCTCGTGGCTTTCCTAAATTCTGAGCTTCGGGCTATAGTTCGCCGTGAGCTCTCTTTGCGAGGAGGCATGCATCCTCTCTCTCTCTCTCTGCTTATAGGGTCAACATCCATTCTGAAGCCTATAGGTGCAGCTAGCCTCACCAAGATCCAGGTCTACCGTGTCACGCTGCATCTTGCATCCATCTTGCAGGCTGCGGCTAAGCATAGCTACAAGGGGTAGCTTTATGTCGCCCCCGGGCACATGAAGTCGCGACACCGCCTGGTCGCGCGGGAACGCGTGAAGTTACACCAGGGCGTTTGAAGTCACACAACAAGCATAGCTGCAAGCTTTCCCCATGGCCACGCGCTTCCTAGCACATTTCTGGCGCAGACTTCAACTTAGGGTTCGAGTGCCGCACGCAGGCTTTCTTAGGAAATTATGTCCCGGAGCCCTGATATGTCTGCCAGTTTGGCAGCTAATCACCATGCGCTTTCAGACATGTAACAAGCGCCCGCTCAAGACACACGTCATTGGCATCATAGCGCACGAAGACTTGAGGAAAACCAGCCGTTCCCCAGGTAGACGCTCGTTTTCAGAGGCACCCGCTCAAGACAAACAGCAGTAGCATCACAGCACTTCAAAACCAGCCATTCCCCAACTAGACGCTCGATTTCCGAAGCACCCGCTCAAGAGACACATCATTGGGATCACAGCGCACGACAGCCAGCCATTCCGGATGTGCACGCTCGATTTCACAAGCACCAGCTCCTGGCGCGAGGGATGCACCACGCGCCCCCTCTCCGGTTTCAAGTTTTACATCAGGTTGAACGATACCCGGTCGTAGATTGTAATCGACCCACGGCCCTCACGAGGGGGAAACTACAAGTAACTCGGTTTAGGATTCAGAGGTTACGGTTTGTATGTCCTACTCTTTCACGCTCACACTCGGACACTCCGGGGCTTACGGTTGAGGGCCTTCGGCGTAGGGTTTTGCAGGGTTTTCGGGATTGATTGACCCTGCGTTGTTTGGAAGATTCGAACAGTCCCTGACGGCACTTAAAAAGGCGCGAACAGCACGGAGGTGTATCATGAAGTGCAACATGCAGGTCAAACAGCTTAGCCCGATGTGCACGCTCAAAGATACAACATCAAGTCCATATTAAAGTATGTCCATGCCGATTGCCGCGACTTGTTCAGAACGGCTTCCCCCCCAAATGTCCATGCGCAAAGGTATGACTTCACACAGGGCGGGACGACTTAACGCAACCCCCCAGTAAATCCTACACAGTGCTAATCCGCAGCTGGGTCGCAGCATTCTCGAGCAGCTGGTTCAAAAGCCTCAGCTGATCTTGTGACTCGTCTTTGATAGCCTGCATCTAATGAACTACAGTGAACAGAACAGATCGAGCTTGTAATCTTGTCGCCTCCGAGAGAAGCCTATGCCCGAGACCTCGCACCGAGCCACGTGCCAAGCTGTTCCTTGGACGTGCCCAATGGCACATCCAGCTGTGGGCCAGCGGATTTCCTCAAGCTCGAGTCGAGAGGTAAGATTTTCTATCGCTGCCTTGAAACGAATTTGAATTGCTGATCACTTGCGGCAAGCAGATTCGGACACGGTTGTCGTGCCCAGGCTTCAGCTTCAACATGCAGAGAGAGACAGGTGGGTCCGGGGTAGCCGAGCCCCATGCCCTTCAGGGTCCACGAACTCTATCAAGGCTTGTCCTTAGGTGTCCACGAATTGGCCGCGGCGGGGTGGAGAGACAAGGTTCTGCGTGCTGCTGCACATGCTACAGTAGCCATAGTGAACCATGAACTTTCACAACGCTTCGATGGACAAGGCGAGGGGCCGTCGATCGCCAGAGTTGCTTGTGTGGCAGCTTTGAGTTTCGAAGCTGCCACCTTTAAAGATAGTGCGCAATTTTTTATGTCGCGATATGGTGCGCTCCAGGGTTCTGCAAGGAGCACGTGGTGCAGCAAACAGAACTCGGGCAATAGTTGGGCCTCCTCCACTGCTTTTTTGTCGGCAACTCTCCTTTGATTCAGGAGCAAAGCCTGTGTGTGGGCCTGCGAATGCCGGGAAAGGGCAGCCAAGGGGCCTCTTCTTGTTTGGCCGAGCTGACATGGGAAGCGCTGGCTCACTCGCTGCCAAGGCGCCTCTATACTCTATAGACGAAACTTTCGGAACCTTTCGCTGTGCTGCTCCGGCTACCCGTAGCCAGTGATACTGTTAAACGGACCTTAGCTAGGATTCCTTTGATCGCTGCGAGGCCTTAGCAGGGTTTACACAGCCCAAACATGCTTCGGAGATCAAGATCGCTACAAGGCTACAAGTCTACAAGGCAGTTCACGCGGCGGGCGGCGTGTGCTTGGCATCTTTTGGCACTCAGACTCAGTTCAAGGTCCGAGTGTGGCCACTCCGTGGAAGGAAACAGGAGTTCTATACATAGTCTACACTTTTCAGCAGCGATGTTCGCATAGTTCTCCTCTGTACAAATTTGGGACCATCTTAACACCCTGCTCAACAGTGCAGTTCGGCTCCAAATGTTTACGGAGCCATAATCGAAAAGCAATCGGCTGAAGACACGGGCATATGGTAAGAATGTTCTTCCGTACTATTCTAATCTAGGTGCTCTCTTTTTGTTTTGAGAAAGCACGACTCGCCCAGCCCCAGCCCATGCCTCAGAACTCCAGTATGCCGCAGCCGAGCCTGAAAAACAGGGGCTACACGCCAGTGCCTCACATGATGCAGTCTTGAGTCTTGAGCTAACTTCCGCTGCTTGCTGCTAAAACGAAATTGGGGCGAGCTTCCAGCGTCACTCGGCGACAGGAACTCTGGCCAGCAACTCATCGAAGAGATCTTCAGGCCGGCGTGTCCGAGGGTTGATGTTCCTTGCTTAGCAACTATGGTACGAAAGCCGCTCTGTCGTACAACCACTTTGCCGCCAAGCATCACAACAGTATTGCGCCGGACGATGGTGCGGGTGGGTCGAAGCTGCTGGCGTGTCTGGTTGAAGCTACTTCCTCAGTCTCACCGTGACAGCCCTTTCTCAGGAACTGTTGTGCGATGTCCAGGCATTTTAGTGCAGTGTCGATCTGCTGCTGCTCTGTGTACAGATCCACTAGGTGATTTTCCCGAAAGGCACCGGCGCTCCGTGCAAATTGGTACCATGATATTCTTGCAGCCATGGCACCGACAGGAAATGTGCGACTGACGACCTGAATAAATCTATCTCGGCTTCGAGTTTGCACAGGAAAGCTCTGGCAAATTGGCGTCCAGCTCAAAGCCAAGGCGCATCCGGGTCTTCTTCCGGCCACCTTTCCGCAGCTATGGCAAAAGCAAGCTCCGCTGATGGTGGATCGTCCTTCGAAGTGAAGACCAAGTCCTGGTCCCGGCATGCGCAAGCTACAGCCGCCCATCCGAGACGATGCACTGAAGACTGCAGCTTCTGCAGTCAGCAGCTCTTCCGATTCTGGCAAGTACGACAAACGGTCCGCGGGCACTCACGAGCTAGGACTTTGCCGTGAAGGCTTCATTCCCGGACCTAGCAAGCACCGCATAGATGCTATCAAGGGGGCCATGCCGTAGGTCGCCTGCAGTGCTTGGCACATTGCGGGAAGGCCTTGGACTGTGATAGATTTCCAGCAGGTGACTTTCGCACTGCACTTCTTCAAGTCGCCCTAAGTCATGGTGGCTGACCGCAGCAGGGAGAAGCATTCAATCTAAAACCGGTGCTTCGAACAGGTTCGCAGGTCGTGGATCCGGTGCAACCTGTTCCATGAGGCAGAACCAGCTCAGGCTGAAAGACCTCGCTACCAAGAGTGCACTGCACTGCCGACAATCTGGTTGCGGCTCAAGATGCATGCGGCACGAGCATCAGCATCCGTGGGCCCTTCTGAAGGCAAGAGCAGGTCCGCCTTGTGGCCTGGAAAAGATCGCCCTGCTCGGGGACTCGGGGTTCCTATGCCTTCTACTCTCCACCAAAAGAAAGCAGACCAACACAGGCCAAGCGACAAACCAACAACTTTGGCATCAGCCCAAACCTAACATGTGAAGTGTACAGTCTCGCTGTGAAGGGAATCGACAAGGCTCCAAGTGCAAAGTAACAAACATGGATATTTTCGTCGAAGCTGGACGGGATGCAGGAATCATGTAGCAGTTGACTTCTTGCCTTGACCCCATGTACCCAGTACCTGCTCAAGCTGCAAGCTTCGCAACTTCGTTGGGCCGACTGTCTGCCGAAGCTCCTCGATGCACCATGCGGCTTTGGGCAGGGAGTCCTGCAACGCTCGCTTTCTGAGCTTATTTCTGGGAGACGCGGCAAATCCACTCAACAAGCAAGAGTCTGGCACTTCTCGGTTTCAGTCTGCCGATGGCTTGTTCTATGACACTAAGACTGGCACAGCCGTTCAGCATTCGATAGACTTGCCTGAAAAGCTGAAGCCGACCCCCCTCGAGCAGAAAAGGATCCTCCATCCGCCCCGCATCGAAAACGAAGAGTGCAGCTGTGTGGCCGCTGTACAGGGCTGCTGACAGGGGGGTGCCTCTGACCTTCAGGGCTCCGAACAAATCCGGACAGTAGTGCGAGATGCTTTGGCGAGCAGCCACATCAGAAGTGAGCGAACAACTGACTCCATCTTGGTTTTGTTTTGGTCTGTAAGAGTCAGACCACGCTTCATGCAAAGCCCGCATACCTCACCCCTGAGCCCACCGTGCTTCGCTTGTCCACGACTGACACTGGTAGCAGCACGTTTTCAAGCTCTGCCGCGAAGCTGTACCTCACATGCATGTTTATCCGTGTCGCATGCTCTGCAGCATGTCGAAATACAGAGCGCGCTCACGCCTGGTACAACTGTCACTGCTCCTAGGGTCCTTGACAAGGCACACCGACATATCCTTGGCCGCATCCGTTTGCTCGCGGTTTCGGTGCGACAGAAGCCTGACCAGAGTCGAGATCCTCAGCTTCGTTAGTTCTGAAACTCGACAGGTACCTTCAGATGCAAGCCCAGCAGCCCACTTGCACGCGCCCCAGTGACGATAAGGCGATATCGGCTTTGCTTGCCTTGGTGAAAGGCAGTTCGGAGCAGGGCTGACGATGCTGGCCCGCGCATGTTGGACAACTGACACAATGCTTTTGCAGCATCTACCAGGATCTACAGCGATCCAGAAGTACTGCATATGTTCAAAGCATGCCGACATGCACTGACGATGCGTCGCCATGGCAGAACCCTCAACGGCGACTTGATGGAGTCGGTGTTGCTGATTGCTGTCACGCTTGGTGCATCCGCCTCCATGCCGCCTTCGCGAACGCGGCATCTGTCTGACCTCATCTGTGTGAGCAAAGCAAGCAACATCCTGGAATGTTGCTACCTGCTTGGTTCAGTGCGGAGTCAAACCCGTCGGCCATATTAAAGCCATGTTCCTCACGCCTGCTATGCACTCACCCGCACACGAGGAATCTGGCAACGCACCTGTCCAACACTCGTATACCTGACATCCGAGAAGCAGGACACCCAAGCGCTGCGCCTTGAGCATGGAAGGCGCTTTGCCCTGTAGCACCACCGAACTGCTCCTCGGCTCTGGTGCACACCCTCAATCGCAGAAAATTGGCAGCAATCATGCCCGAGACGCGGTTTGGTCATAGGACCTGGATTTCTTTGACAACACTATTCCTGTGGTTTTGAAGGAGTTGCAAAGTCCTTGGGCTTGCTTCTTCGATTTGCTCCCTGCACATGAGCGAACGGTCTGTGTTCTGGAAACCATGTTTCTGCGCCCAGCTGCCTCAAGAGGTCCTGCCACAACAGCGACGAGGAAGGAAGTGCCTGAACAGAACTGGCTGAGTCTGTGAATTGTGAATGCAACTTCACCGGAAGCTGGACCTCGCGTGCCTCGGCCAAGCCTGCACTCGCCTGACGCAGCGACGTCAGTGAAGCTCCATTGCAGTACCTGAGAATATGGGTCAAGCACAACTCTCGTTGCCTGAACAGCTGAGTCTGCAAAGGCCATCTCATGAAACCTTCGCAAGCTTCAGTCGTCGGGCCCTCTTCTAAGCGAAGTGGTCGGGATTGTTGTGCTTGCTCACTATAGTCATATGGCATAGTCCATCGCAGGAAGACTGGCAAACACTCTTCACCTATCAGCCGGCAAAACGCAGGGTTCCCTGTTGAGGCCAGCATCCTTCAAGACTTCAGTCACGACTCCTTTTGGTGCGTCCACGATCCCTGCAGCTTCAATCATCTACTGCTGACAGATTCAAAAAGTTTGGGCATGAGATCCTGCTTGAAAACAACTTATGTTTGGCCTGCTGCATGATGCGGCCAAGAAGGCTCTCACAGAGAGGTTGACAGGTTGACAGAGACATCCCTTCAAGATGAAACGGTCTTGAGCAGTGGCCAGGTTCTGAATTATGTGGGGAGGCAACACGCCCTGCAAGCATCTCAAAGCAACCGAGGACCGAGGATGTGCTTGTCCCGACTGTTTCTGCTTGTCTGAGCAGCTCGACAACCACTCTGGTGCCGTCTCTATGACTGGTGGAGTGCTGAACGGTAGTCAAGAGGCATCGTGGGAACTTGCTGCAGCCAGGAGGCCCCAGAGCAACACTCAGGACCTGCATGTTTGCCAAGTCCTGGAGAGATTGTGTTCAAGCTCCCACTGCGCATCCGACCAGCTCCTACTAGCCACTTGAAGTCCTGAAACCTGCAGCAGGCATTTGCAGAGATTGGAGCATGAGTCGCAGCCATGGCCATGCTGCTTGCGTTCACCGTCACGACGCTGGCTTGAGCTCCGGTGGCTGCGGCTCGGCGCATGCTAAACACAGCCACGACACCGGCACCAAACTGAAGAGGCACGATTCCAAGGCCGAAATGCGCAGTCGAAAGTCTCAATCCGAAGCCTTGAACACCGGCTCTGGTCTTGCTCGCCATCCGGTACATGCAACAAACTGCAACAGAACCCTCTGGACCCCTACCTCGGCCCTACACCTTACTCGACGAGGCAGCACGCGGGCCCTCGCCAAGATGCACCAAGGCTAGCAGATTCCGACTCGCATCCCGTGACTTTCTGCTGCGCGAGACTTGTTTAGACCTGTACAGAAAGGCGCTGCCGTTGAGCAAGCCGCCAGAGGGAAACTCTGCCGAAGGCGAAGTTGCTGCGAGCCCTGCAATCACTAAGAAGGAGACTTAGGCGTACGGGGTATTAGCGAAGGCGCAGCAGCGCAATGGCCGACAAACAGCTAAACACTGCATGCAGCAACCTCAGCAGCAACCTCGGGCTCATAAACAGAAAAGCAGGTTGTCGGCCCCTTGTCGACTTCCTGCAAGGCAAAGAAATCCGCGTGAGTCTGCGGCGTAGCATTGGCCGAACTCAGGTTCGGCCCCTTATGGGGCTCTGAAGCCCCGGCTTGCCCAGAAACTCCAGAAATTGGGATGACCGTGGATGCCCAACTGACATCCGGCATCCATGCTTTCTGCCTTTTGTGATAGAGCTGCTGGAATGCTAGAACTCGCCTGGAAGGATTGCGCCCGAGCGGCCAACAAGGCGTCTACACACCTCCCATCTTGACCTCTCGGCAGATGTTGGATGAAGTTTGAAGTTCACTGAAGTTCTGGGGCATCTGTCGGACTGTCGTGCAGCGGGGACCACCCCTTGGACGGCCGAGGGTGAGGCCGAGGCCGGGTCCGGCTGAGTCCCTACAAATGTCCCTTCCCGTGGCATTTCCTGCAGTCTTTGCAGAAGAAGCACTTCTCATCGCGAGCCTGCGCGTGACGGCACACAGAAGCCTGGGCCTGGGCCTAGGACCCGGGTCCTAGCAGTCCTAGAGGTCCTAGCCAGTGGCCATGGCTGCAACCAAGCCTAAAAGATTCCGGTTGCAGCGTCCTAGTAGCACTCGACTCTACGACTCCTGTAATGAACATAGCTCCGGCAATCTGCAATATCAGAAAGCCAAAACCTTCCTGACATCAGAAGTGTTACATACCAATAGCCGCCCAAATTGATCGATGAACTTTTGCCCAGCAGCGTACAAGACTTCTTAGTTCACATGCAACCATTGTGACAAAGAATTTTGACATGTAGCTCATGCAACTGCGTATCTGCCCGAAACTTATCCCTGTGAACCCTGTGCGAGACGACAAGATTATGAGGGGACCCAACTATCCGACAGCTATTGGCCTTGTCATGGTTCATCGAAGATTCGTGGACAAAGCCATGCCCATGGCAGTGCGTGCCTGGAATTCAGGTTCAGGAACCACACAACGTGCCTTTCAGATACCGTCCAAGCATTGGATTGTGCCGAAAGTCGCACCAACGGCGCAGCACCGATCAAAACCAGTTTATGTCAGAAGAAGTGGCTGAAGTTCTTCGAGCGCCAGCATTATTTATCATACGGCATAGCGGGCATAGCGGCAGGACGTTATCTCATCAGGTACTGATGCTTGCCAAACGACACATCTGACCGTGCTTAGACCATGGTGTAGCAGCTTCGATGTGGCCCCTCCCTTTGCAGCCGGAGCAGTCCTCACGACGGCAAGTGCTGCATGTCCCCGTGCGGATTGCAAACCCAGGTTGAAGTTCGGATCTGGTGGGCTATAAGCCTAAGTTACTGTGCAGATGGGTTCTCACAGGCGGATCGGAGAGGGTGCCGACAGCTGCCTGTCCTTGCAGAAGAAGCATCGACTGTTTGGTCCGGCATCGTGATTCATGCCTGGAATCTGGGAGAGGTGTATCTGCATAGCGCCTTCCTGAATACGGTGATTAAGATTGAGAATGATTAAAAGTTCCTGAGCCAAGACACTTGAGTCGTGGAAAAAGCCTTTTCCCTCGCACTTGAAGCACTCTTGTCGCCCTCCAAAGCCCAACGTGTCCATGAAGCCTCCGCCGTGGCCTTGGATAGTGAGCGTGGTGAACCAGCATTGGGCTATGGGCCTGGTGAACAACCAGAAAAAAAGGGCAATTCCAAGAGGGGCCATGGTGATGGTGATGAGATCCATGGTGGTGACGTGGACTCGCATGCATTCCCCTTCCTCTGCAGGCATCGCAATCCTCACAAAAGAAGCACCGCTTGTCTGGACGCTCATTATGGTTCATGCTTGAATTGTGGCGGAAGCCACGCCCCTCGCACTTGTAACAGTACTCGTGGTGTGAAGAATGACTGGAACCATGCATCATCGCTGCACCCGCGACGCCGGCCAAAACGCCGGCCACCGCACCGGCCCCCAATAGCTCTGCTCCGAATCCACCTCCACTGGCGCCTCCACTCGCTGGAGCTGCACTTGCCGCCTGCACAGGGTAGGCTGGTTGTGGATATGGCTGCGCATTTGCCGGTGCGGCATACGGCGAAGCCACAGCCACGCCCGTCACGACCGGTGCGACTGGCACTGCGATGGGTGTCGCCACCGGTGTTGCCACTGGTGCTGATGGCTGGAACGCCTGTTGCGCTTGCATTGTGACAGGAGCACCAGCTGTCACAGCGGCCGTGCCAGGTACTGGCTGGGCCATCACTGGCTGCACCACTCCTTGTGCAACGACAGGTTGGCCCAACGGAGCAGGCGCCAGGAACGCGCTCAGAGCAGGAACCTGCGCCAGGCTCTGAATCTGGCCGGCAAGATACGCGAGATAGCTTGCAAGTCCACGTTGCCTTTCCTCGTTGAAATTGCCGAGATTTAACATCTTACGAATACCAACTGTACCCTTAGGTGGCAGCGGGAGACGCTGCAGAGGTACACTGGCCAAGAGGGCATCCAACTCAAGGAACTGGCTGTACCGCTTCTTGCAGAGCCATTCTCGTAAGTCCTCAATGACGCGGATGCTGTACCTGAGATCAGCTGATGCGTGCTACTAGTAGCTCACATTATCTTCGTGACGACCAGCTGTAAGGCTATGAGGCCCTTGCCGAGCTGTTCTGTCAGCGGAAAGTCGGTCTGTGAGTGTGGCGCAGAAAATCGCTCCTGTGCGTCCAGGCCACCATGTCGTCCCGTCGAACTCGGAGCTGTCCAGGATGCTAATCTGCACCACCATGGCCTGTAGCAAATCACTTACACTGAGGAGGCGCACTTCCAATCTCAGGCTTCAAAGGCAAGCGCTGCCGCTACAATGTGGAATGCATCAGTGAACTCGCAACTCAAAAAACACTTCATGGAAAGTTGGGACCTTGGATTGGTCCAGAGTTTTCGCACAGCCGCTCGGAAGACTGGATACCTGTGCTACTCGATGACTTGAGCCGAACAATCGTCGGGAAGCGATGGGAACCATGCTCTGTAACGACTGCCTTAGATCACGCGAATAGCTTATCGAAGCCCGCCCGGTTGAAGCGACAGTCACGAGCACCCGAGCAGCGAGCCTCTCGATACATGCGGCACAAACCATTCTCATATAGTAACCTGATGCGACGATTCTGTTTGACCTAGTCGCTGACTTTGTCTACCATGTTCTATACGGTCTCTGCTGCAGACTCCCCTTTTCAAGCCTCTCCCGCTCCACCAATGTGGGCATGCCATGAGACTATGAGGCTCAAGAGCTGCGCATTTGGGCCAAAAATACAAGACGTGACATGACACATGACACAGGCACATTTTTTCAGAAGGATTAGCAAGGAGTAGTGATTCGCCGCTAAGCGCCCAGGGCCGTTTGTCTGGCCTTGGCCCTCTGAGCCTCTTACACCCTCTTACCCGAAACCCTACTTGGCCCTACTTGGCCTTGCAAAAGCCTTCGAAGCTCGAAGTTCGATGCGCTGGGCTTTTTTTGCACTCGAAAGCGCAACGACCTTCCGGAGCTCTCTGTCCCCGCATGCCTTCGACATAGCAGGAACAGCTGGTTGAACCATGGAGGCCGGGGACGCAACAAGCATTACCGTTTTTCATGCGTTTGCCCATGAGACGCAGAATGATTTCGTCTGCAGCTCCTGGTTCCTCATCGAGGTTTGGCTCTCTGAGGCTGGGGTTGTGTTGGCTAAAGACAACAGATCATTTCGACACCAGGATTTGCAAACACCCATATTGTTTTGGCAGCACAGCAGCCAGGTCGGCTCGATCTGACCGCTTGCGCGGCCGTCGTGATGCTGTCGGATTCGGATCTCGAATTTGGACTGCATACCTTGGTGTGCAACCTGCCGGCTCAGCGTCTTTGGCCCGAAGATTTCCGCGAGTGTGCACCTGGAAAGTTTTGCTCCTCCCTTCGTCCCTTCTTGGTACTTGGGCAAAAGTGCGAGCGGCACCTCTCAACTCTGGTTGGGTCGCTAAGTGCCCTTACACTTCCTGCCAGTGTTGTAGCAAGGGGTCGGCTACAACTAGAATCAGATTATCTGTTAAAGTCGCTTCTCTTTCTGAGTCTTGCTATCTATTGATGTCACTATCCCTATCATCCTCATCAACTGGTCATGATGCGATCGGGGTTGGCATGTCAGCACCATCTGCTCTTTTTCCTCGAGCCTGCAAGTCGTTCGACAGGCGGGCCGCGGAATCTCATCCCTGCACCAAAGCCTTTTCTTTGAAGATTTTTCAAGAGCTTCACGGAATCCAGCTTCCGACACTGCAGCCTCGATCTAACCCGTCCACTGAAGGAGTTGGAACTTTTTTGCTACCGATATCTGATGACTGTTGCCCTTGGCGCAGGCAGCCAAAACAGAACTGAACAGCAGCTGAGGTATGAATCTTCCGCGCATGCCAAAGCAGCCCCGAGCCCAAACTGCACATTGTTGCCGGAAGGCGCGCATTTCCCCGACCCGCAAAGATGGAAGGGCTCCATCAGCGGGTTACATGTCATGCTATGCCTTCTCGTCCATCAAGCCCTTTGAATAGTATTTCGGACAGAAAACTGCCGGAAAGCGGCATGTCTCAGTGCCCGGCCTGTATCACCAGCCACCAAGCACACACTGGCACGGTTGTCACAGAAACAACTCGATGCGACAGGCCGCATGGAATCCTCTCACAAGAAGAGGAGTGCTAGCAGCCCTCGGGCTTACCATCTGGATAACGCAAGCAGACAACCCACACTTCACAAATGCATCCATCACTGCCTAATCCACTTACCAGCCCAGGGTTCGTGAGGCCTATGAGCTGCGATGGACACAGCAAGCAAGGGATGGCGGCAGCGCGGCATGAAAATTCAGGATTAGGTTGAGCTGCTGATCTGCTCTCGACCATTCGTTCTTTTCCTTAACTCTCGTCCGCCTGTACCAGGACATGCAAAGACTTGACAATATAGGACTCAAAGTTGGGGAAGGCATCTCGGAAGTATTTTTTTGAGGGTCGGTGATGGACGTGACAGTATTACGCACCTAACAGCGACTGCAATGGCATCTTCGCAGAGCAGCTCAGCTTCAATGCAGGAAGGGTGCCGCTGCAGGTGCAGCCTGGTGGTCCCCAAAGCCGTCAAAAGGCAACACAATGCCGTATGCTTCTCGGCGTTGTCAGAACATTTGGTAGGTCCAGGCTATCAAAGATGTGTTACAAGCCGCTCTCTCTAGTCGAAGCGCAACTTCACTTTCGACATTGCGTTGACCTGGGGCCCAGTCAAAGATTTGAGGCTAACACCTGCAGCATTCATGCTCTTCGTAGTGCATAGTTGACCTCCCTGCCTCTGCATGGAACAGCTGGCTCTCCGGTCTGCTAGATGTGTCAATGCAGGATCCAGCGGAACTGATGTAATCCTTCGATAAGACCGACGATAGAGTCATGTGCAGAGAAGTGTTCGCATTGGATCCTGGTTAAAGGCACCGGAGCACAAAAGTCGGCCTTTATAGTACCATCAAACGCTCCTTGGTCCAAGCTTACAAGGCACGGGCAAAGGGGTGGCTTCGGATCTCACGGCTCGGACAGCATTCCCCAAGGGGGCTAAGCTGGCCAGCTTTGTGTCGTGGATCAGGGTAACTGAGCCAGCGGGCGCAATAACCAATGCGAAGGCCTGCCAGGCATTCGGCATCAGTGTGCATTGCGGAGTCTGTGACTTGGTATCTCTCCGATGCCATTACCTCTCGAGGGAGGGACTTTAAACCCAAAAGCGCTCCAGAGCTTCAGTGCAGAGAAAACATTGCGATCCCAGCGGACTTCGTGTGCTGCTGCAGGCCAGGACCTTTCCGGTTCTATTGAAGTTGGTAGCGGAGCGTTGGCTCAGCCTTCGCTCCGGAAGCTACCTGTGGACGATGCCACCGGGCACTCCGCGGGCTTCGCAGCCCATCTTCGGCGGCCACCAGCAGTGCCACCCAGGTGACGAGCAAGGCGGACAATTACGTCACTGTCTTCGACAACAACCAGCGTGGCTACAAGGAGTTCAGGAAAAGATGTGAAATCTACAAGGCAAAGATGGCTTTGGCTGCTCCAAGGAGACCGTCTTCAACATTATCACCCTCCTCCAGGGCAAGGCCTGGGACTTGGTTGATGACATCGAGTTGGAGACTCTTCAGAGCGAGCAAGGCTTCCAAACCGTCTTTGACAGGCTGGACAAAGGATTCCAGTATGATCCCCTGACCGAGCTTCCCGAGGACTTCGAGAACTTCTTCGTGCGACTTCACCGAAAGGGAACTCAGACTCTTCAAGACTACAGCATGGTGGTACTTGCACAAAGCAGGGCTTTCCAAAGACCAGCGACAGCTCATACTCACCAATGTGGGCACCGAGAACCTGACCGTGGAGCAGACCATGAAGGCCATGAACTTCATCCTCGGCCAGGACTCCAAACCGGACTCCCGGACGAAGCCCAACGGCAAGGACACCATGTACTACCTGGACGAGGACAACTACCCCGACTACGACGAGGACGAGAACGAAGACTATGACTAGATGTACTGGCAGGGCACCGAGGATACGCACACCCCGTGGCCCGATGGCGACCAGGATTACTACATGGTGACGATGGAGATGAAGGAGAAGATGTCTTTGACGTGGAGGAGTACGATGAGATCTACCGCAGCTACAGCGATGCCAAGGCGAGATTGAACTCTATGCGGGTGTCGCGTTGCTTCTTCCCTGTCGTTGCCCTCGTTGACCGTGGCGGCTCTTCCTCGACGGCACCGAGAGCAAAAGGAACGAAAGGGAGAGGCAAGAGCAAAGGCAAGGACAAAGCTACCAAAGGGCCGCAGTCGTGGACAGGCGGCCATTGGGCGCCAAATCTGCTTGTGCTGCGGGCAGGCTGGACACTGGGCCAAGAACTGTCCTGGTTCACCGGACAAGAAGCGCCGAGTGGACGGAACCTCCAAGGAGGACACCAAGATCATGATGGTCGAGACCTACGCCCTTGACGAGCACGACGGCATGGTACTCGATGTTGGGGTCGAGGAGCGTCGTTCTCCACAAGGTGTAGCTGGTGTTCTCCTCGAGGTCCACAAGGGATAGCCTGCCACTCACACCCAGGCCATCGCATGCGCTTGTTCTGGTACTGGTAGTCCACTGTGACGCCAAGCTTCTCCAACAGCGGGCGCCCAAAGAGGATGGGAGCCGTGCCCTCGATGATGTAGGTCATCACCTGCCGCTTCTTCCCACCAAGAGTTAACAGGAAGGAGAACACACATCTTCGCCCCTTCGGTCTGGCTGTTGCCGTAGCGGAACCCCTTCTGGCACGCAAACACCTTAAGGTTCGCCAAGTCAAAGCCGCGCTCGACCAAGTAGCTCAAGTAACGCTTCACGCTGTGCCGGCTGCCGAGAACAGAAGCAGGAGTCGAGGTCTTCGAGCACCACGTCGACTACTTGGACCCGATTCCTGCTGAAACCCAAGGTCCACGGTCTTGTGGTCGTTGAGGTCACTGGTCTTGTGGTCGCTGAGGTCTACGGTCTTGTGGTCGTTGAGGTCTGTGGTCTTGTGGTCATTGAGGTCCGCGGTCTTGTGGTCGTTGAGGTCTGCGGTCTTGTGATCATTGAGGTCTGTGGTCTTGTGGTCGTCGAGGTCTGTGGTCTTGTGGTCATTGAGGTTCACCCCCCGGATGTTGAAGGTCACGTGGGGGAAAGACGGAGCGGCGCTGGCATCGCATTGGGTCTCATTTTCCGAGGCTCCAACCTCGGTGCGATAGTCCCTGGATGACGCTGTCGGTGTCAGGTGTTTGGTGCGCGAGGGCAAGCTGGGGAAAGGCCAAGGAGTTTGGTCTCGACCTTCGCCCCCAAAACAAGTGGAACTTCAATCGACCCAAGGACCGCCAGTAGTTTTTGCAACAACTTCGTGAAGAACAGCCGGACGAAGTGTTGTTGACTCCTGCCTGTCGACTTCGGTCTCCTCTTCTGGAGGCTAACGCCGCTGGAAACCCTAGCCGGAAGGATCGCCTGGTGAAGGCTCGCCAGGTGGATCACAACAATGTCCTGACCTTTGCCATGGTTATCTTCGAGGAGCAGCGACGAGCTGGGCGACACGCTCATGTGGAACATCCTTGGACAAGCCGGGCGCGGTTCACCAGGGCATTCCGGAGAATGCAGGGATACACCACTTACGTGGATCAGTGCGCCTACGGCCTCATGCTCCCGAACGTCGACGGCACCACTCGCCCCGCCAAAAGACCAACGTGCTATCTGCGATCTCTTCGAGAGGGTCTTGCTGCCATATGTCCTGGCAACCACGGCTCCAATCCTTCTGAGGAACAGTGCGACCAGGGAGCCGGAACAACGACGCCCAGAGAGCTGGATGGCCCGCCTGATGATCGACGACGACCCTCATGACAACCTCGCTCAGCAGGACAGTGTCTTTGCACAGGGCGAGGAACCTGGGTTGGAAGACATCGAGATGCCCGCGACCACTGAGCAACAACCCGAGGACGTCGAGCACATCAAGAAGGACAAGGAACTACGAAAGAAAGTGGGTTCTCAGGCTTTGAACTACGTGGTCCGACTGCACAAGAGCCTGGGACATCCTTCACCAGAGCTCCTCCTGCGAATGCTGGAGGAAGTTCAAGCCACCGAGCAGGTGAAGCAGGCAGCGAAGGAGTACGTGTGTGCAAGGTGCTACGCGCGAAAGAAGCCGGGCAGTGTGCCGGCGGCTGGTTTCAACGACAGAGTCATGGCGGACAGTGCGTGGGTTGACACCGATGACGGCAGAAAGTGCATCCTGACGATCATGGACCTGGCCACTCGCTATGTGGCAGTGAGGCAGGCTCCTTCACTCCAAGAAGGGCACCGACTTCATCAAGGGAGTCGAGAGAGCATGGATCAAGCAGTTTGGAGTGCCCAAGTACCTTCGGGTTGACGAGGCCAAAGGCTGGGCCTCACAGGCACTTCGGAACTGGGCCTCAGACCACGGTGTGACCTTAGAGGTGGCACCTGCAGAGTGCCATTCATGGCTGGGCTCTGTGGAACGCAAGCACCAAGTGGTGCGACGGGCCATTGAGCTGTTCATGGACGACCGCGGCGCAAAGAGCCCCACGAACCTCAAGGACGCCTTGGTGTACATCCCCGGCCAGATCAACAACATGAGATTTGTTCGAGGCTTTCCGCAAGCCTTTCTTCGGGCCCATACTGACGCACGCCTTCGTCGAGCCATGAACAAGACCTTTCGTGAGCAGCAGGAATTGCCTGCTGTGGGCCAGCGCTGCTATTACTGGCGTGTGCAGGGTCTTCCCACTCTGCAAAAGAGCAAGTGGCGTGGACCAGCGCGCGTGGCGGCGCACGAGATGAACGACGAGAATAGGTAACTGTTGCTTGGGTGGCTCACGGCACCAATCTGTTGCCCCACCAAGTTCGTCCGGTAGTCGAGGAGCTGGGGTATGCTACTGTTGCTGACCCTGCCGCGGCTATGCGTGATCTTCAGGATCTGCGCGCTCGAAGCACCACGCAATTTCGCGATGTTTATGAAGAGGCACCGCCCGATGTTGAGGACCTCCTTGATGACTTTAACAGCATACGAGCCCTCTGAACCTGAAGAAGCTCGCGCCAGTGACGCCGACGATGAAGCCATGGCGCCTCCTGCTGTGCCAGGTGCTTTACCAGCGTGCTTTGGCTTCTCATGATGGTGACGAGCGCCGGCCAGCCCCGCGTCGCCAGATCTCTGTCGACGCTCCCGCCCCGGAGTACGCCCAAGCGCCTCCGTACCGGCGCCGATGGCGCAGCTGCAGCTGCTGTTTCCTCTTCCTCTCTTTCCCCTGGAGCCGCGACTGCCAGTCACGTGCCGACGGACCCCGACCACATCAATGTGCCGGTGCCGGCGGATGACGAGGACCTCTACTTGGACGATGTTTTCGTGACCGATGCCGGTGACAGCAAGCTGCCGACCGGATGTTTGGTCAGAAACGGGGGCTTGGCCATGGATGAGGCTTGGCTTGCCAGGGAAACCAGTGAGAAACGCATGACTGTGGAGGAGAGAGAAAAGATGATTCTCGCAAAGAAAGCCGAGCTCAGAAGCTACTTCGACAACGCCGTGCGGGAGTTCACTTCTCTACTTCCTGGAGAGCACGATCGGGTTGTGACAGCACGGTGGGTGCTGAACTGGAAAACCCCGACCGATGGAGGCATACCAAAGGCTAAGGCCAGGTTGGTGTTGCGAGGCTTTCAGGACCCTGATGTCTTTGGCCTAGAGAAGGCCTCCCCGACGGCAACCAAACAGGCGAAGTTCGTGATCCTATCGCTGGCCCCCATCATGGAATGGACAATATTTTGGGGCGATGTGACGACAGCCTTCTTATCCGGGGCGAACTTCGATAGGAAGATTATCTTGAAGTTGCCTGCCGATTGCGGGCCATTGCTTGGATGCACTGACCAGGGCCCCACCTATATGAGGATGTTGAAATCTGCCTACGGACTTGCTGATGCTCCTCTGTTGTGGCACCGAGAGGCAACCCGCAGACTGCGCGTCATCAAGTGGGAGGTCCATCCCTTGGACCGATGCCTGTTTTGCTACTACTCGACTGATGGCAACTTACTCGGATGCCTAGTGCTGCATGTCGATGACCTTTTGGTGGCAGGTGCAAAACAGCACAAGGAGTTTGCAGCTGCTTTGGAGGCGTTGCAGGGTGCTTTCAACTTTGGTAAGTGGGAGGAGCTCACGATGGAGCACTCTCTCATGTACTGCGGCGGCAAGATCAAGATGACCGTTGATGGTGTGTCCCTCAGCTATGCCGACTACCTCAAGAAGGTGCACCCCATCACGGTTCCCAAAGGACAAAGAGCTCCACGGAAGCTCACCAGCAAGGATACTTCCAAGGCTCGCGGACTTCTTGGAGCCCTCCAGTGGCCAGCGGTGCAGGGCTTGCCGCCACTCTCGGCTACAGTTTCAATCCTTGCAGCTGACATCGGCAAGGGCGAGAACGACCTCCTCCTGAATCTCAATAAGGCCTTGCGCTTCGCGAAGAACACCAGCGACTACGAGATCCGCATGACGGCCTCAGCCACAACCTGGAGGACCTACCTGTGCTTCCTCTGCTTCAGCGATGCAGCATATGGTGCGAGGCCAGACGGGTCGTCACAAGGTGGCTTCATGATCCTGTTGACGCACAAGAAGGCCTTGCAGGGGGAGCGGACGAATTACAACATCATGAGTTGGCGATCTTTCAAATTGCCACGAGTCTGCCGTAGCAGCCTCAGTGCCGAGGCCCAGGCATGCTCTGCTGCCGTTGATGAGATGACGCTTCTTCGGGCGATGATCATCGCTGATGTTAGACCTTCGCCAGGACCCCAAGGTGGTTGATGCGAAGGCGCTGTACGACGCTCTAAACCGTCACGGCTTCAACAGCCAGCACGACAAAACGCACCGGCATCGAGGTCATCTGCATACAGGAAGAGCTGGAGCGAAAAGGAGCCAAAATTCGATGGGTGAGCTCAGAAGTGATGCTGGCTGATGGGCTCACAAAGATTGGTGCGAGACAATCTATGGTTGAGAAGCTGGCTTCTGGGAAAATATGCCTCCACTTCGACCCGAACTTCCTTGCAGCGAAGAAAAAGACCCCAGCTGAGCGACAGAAGGCCTCCGACCGTGCTTACGGATCCCAAGTGGCGAGGAAGATCGCCCAGGTGCTGGCCATCAACTCCCTCTGCACTGCGGGTGCCGCGGCGAACGACTTCAAGGACTCCGACACACCGTCTTCTGTGTGTGCACCTTCCTCTTCACCGCCTGTGTTTGGAAGTGGTGGAACAAGGGCCAGCGCGGCCCACCGGACCCAGTGGATGCGACTTACGACGACCAGGACACCAGGGACTTCTCCACCACCGGGACCCAGACCACCGCAGACACCGAGAAGATGACCATATGGAGATGTACATTGGACAGCTGGGGTTGGAGAACGAGTACTTGCAGACCGAGGTGAGGAAGATCCAGATGTCCAACCGGAGCCAGACGGAGCTAATCCAGCTCATGCGTAAACGTCAAGGGCAAGCTCCTCCTCCTCATCAACCTCGGCCTCAGCCTCACCTACAGCTTCCCGAAGCGGTGTTCGTGACTAGCACTACAAGGGGAACTTGTGTTCACGCCTGCTCGAACTGTGGACACATTCGAGCGCACGGGCAACGTCGCCTCACTCTGTGCAGAGACTGCCAGTGGCCAGACCAAGACTGAGGAGAGTTTCTTCTACTTTTGCCAAAGCATGCCAAAGCAGTGACACTGATCCGAGCCGAAAACGCTTTTGGCTCTCCTTCAAGAAACGCGGGACTAGGCACCCAAGGTGCACTCTGTTTTCCACTCTCTTTTCCTCCCCGTGTGAAAGCCTGCCAGGCATTCGGCATCAGTGTGCATTTGCGGAATCTGTGACTTGGTATCTCTCCGATGCCATTACCTCTCGAGGGAGGGACTTTAAACCCAAAAGCGCTACGGAGCTTCAGTGCAGAGAAAACATTGCGATCTCAGCGGACTTCGTGTGCTGCTGCAGGCCAGGACCTATATATAGCTACATAGTCACTTCCTAGTAGCCACACGTCTCAAACTTCGGCGGTCCGCCGACGTTCGGCAACAAACCAGAGAGCGCCTCGGACGTCATGGCTCTGGCACAAGGAGACACGAGCGACAGGAACCGTGAACAGCAACATCAGCAATGACTGTGGGCCTGTGGCAGGTAGTATCCAGAGGGCGTGTGACATGTTTGTATACATGGTGGGGTCAAGCATTGCAGATTTCCATAGCTGCATATACACACTCACGCAACAACAAATCGGATCGGAGTGTCAAATCTTCTCCCCGAAGCTGCTACGAAAGGTCGATAGATGCACCTTGAGACATAGCAGTCTCCTGTTTGGACGGAAATCAAAGCTGAGACAAGGCTCTTTCGTGGACAAATGCATCCTCTGCGCATCAGCTACCTGGGCAAGTCTTGCAATAAACGTGCATCCGCAAACCTGGCCTCGGCGTCAACGAAAGACTTGTGGGAGGAAGCCGTCAGAGCTTGGGAATTGTGGGTGCTGATGCAATCCTGAAGCCCCTGTCCAAAATTTTCGAATCGAGATGCCCGCCGCATTTGGAGCAATGAAACTCGCCCCGTGCGGATCACCTGACAAGTGCACTTTGACGATTGGACCTGGTGAGCAAGAAAGGAAGAAGTGTGCGCAATTCACTTGCCGGCGCCTGCTCTTGCTCAGCACTTAGGTTCTTGATCTTCGCCACGCCTGCACATTGCTTGACACCCTCGAGATCTGAAATTGATGCAAACGCTCTGTATTTGGGAAAAGCTGGAAAAGTCCTGAAAGTTGCGACATCAACCCTGGTGCCTGGGAACATCCTGAGTACCAGCCTCTGCCGAAGGGAACAATACCTCAGCCGGATACCGTACGTCATGGACTGTCGAGGAGGGGAGATTGCATCCAGTTGTGCATCATTCGGGGCGTCCTGAGCGCCCTTTCTACGAAGCACCATCTACGAGGCAACGCCACATCAATGGAGCAGTGCCAAACTAAAGTGGAGCAAGCAAAGGGTGGATGCTCGTCCAAGCTACCGCAGGAGTGCCTCGATGCAGTTGTTAAAGGCATCCTCAAGAGCAGCAATCCCCTCCACCTCAGCTGATGAGTCACAGGGCCTGAAGCCTTGAAGGGCAGGCTCAGTTTCCCAATCTGCATCGAAAGCCACTGATTCGTGTCTCCACTCGCGGAGACAGTAGGCTCGTACCTTGGTTCCGCAAAGCATAAGCTGAAGTTCTGTGGACCCACAGCGGCCCACTGGATTTCGTATCTGCTTGAGCGCAGGGCTTGTATACATCCCGGCTTGTCTTTGGTGAAGATATGTAGTGCATTGCAAGGTGCTGACTGCTCGTTTTCCAGGCTGTCGAGGAAGTCGCGATGGTTTGCCGGCATGCACACCTTCCAAGGAGAGGTGGGTTTGCCTACTCACGAGCAGCACAGGACAAACTGCATGACTCCCGTCATTTCTGATAGTAGCAGTCTTAGCAAAAAAATAATGCCAGATAGGAGGAGCACGACAGTGTACAGCACTTCGACCTTCTGCCCATCAAGCCGTCTCGTGCGCTGGCATGCTTGGAAAGCCCGATTCGTGCTGAACATATGACTGATATGATTTGGTTTGTTTGCCAAGCCGCTCGCCCCTGCTGCTGCCAATGTTCCTGCAGTGGGCCCGAGATTCCATCCAGCTTACCTGCGGTGGCGGTCGATTAAGCGCCGTAGATACTACAACTACCTGCAGTCTCCTCCGTACGGTGCAAAAACAATCCCGCACCACTCAACTTCCAACGGGTTTCGTACTTGCAAGGCCAGTGTTATTTGCAGCCTTGCAGAGGGCTTTCAGTGATGAGGGTCGACCGGTTCATCATCACAAGCTGACTCAATGGCTTGGCACTGAAGCCAAGGCACGCAGCCCAAGAATTGCGTGTAGGGCAGGTAGCAAGGGCGAAGATCCTTCCGTATAAATCCATACCTCAAGAGATTAAGAGAGTGGAGTCATGTCTCCCGAAGGCATCAGAACTAACATCTGGCTGGGCGACTGCATATTCTGTGTCGGCCAAATTCGGGCTGACGAAAGGCCGCAATCGCTGCCTGAGGTCAAAAGGCCACCCCCCCATCAACAGACACAGTGGCGAGCGTCCTTGTCCGCTGTGTTGTGAATCTGCTTCTCAGCATGCCAAATCATGCCAGCAAAGCTTCTCAGCACTTCATGTCAATGTATGCGACGGACGTCAATTCTCTAACCTTTGGTTCTGAATTTGGTAGACATGCACGGCGTACCGTGCAAGAAACCGCGGAGTTGCTGTTTCTGATTGTGGCCCAAGCTGCATCATGATAGCTTCTCCGCGCGAGTCTTTGTTGTCAAATTGATTCCGCTGAAACTCCTGGAGAAAGATTTCTCAGATGGATGCACGACGGCTACATCTCGCGACCCAGTGTCGCAACTGGACCCAAACTGCCCTCAATGACGGCATGTAAGTGTGACGATGTGCATCCAACCGGATGGTCTGACATTGTCTCCGTGACCACGTGAAAATTTCATGCTCGCGATGCCTGCAAAGACAGACGATCAAGAACAGCCACTGCACAACAAAATCCGCAGAAGTTTCATCGAGCATCACTCAGACAGTCGATGTCACTCGCCAGCTGGCAGAGCGAACCAACAATCTCACCTGGGCTGCGATGCATAGAGCCTCGAGCCTTCTCGCTGAGCTGATCAAGAAGTACGTCTTCGGCTGTGATTTGCTCGGGGCTCATGAAAACCTGTATGGCATGGTGGCACGGACTGTCTCATGCGGAGCCTCGGGCACATATCACAATGTCTGATAAATATGACAAAGGAGTCGACATTTCCCAACCACGAGAGCTTCGCTTCGGGTTGACCCTGCAAGCATGTACGGTTATCGGGGAGATTCTCTTCTCAGGCTCTGCCAGAGTGCGGCCTGACTCGGGTATGCACTCGTAAAGTCGCATTCGCTAGACAGCGATGACCGCAAAGCAAGCAATGACTTGTGTCTTAGCGGAGCCTGTGGACGGTATCACACCCGCAAAGTCTGGCCGGCGGCCCACATGCCGCACGACTTGCTGCAAGTCCCTTCCAGTCACTTACTGAAGCGTCCTCCGGGCTTCAGCCCCAATCCTTTCAACACTCACTTTGACCTCACAGTCGAGAAACCGAAGAAGCCCTCCTACTTGCCGAGGACCCCGGACAGCCATGTCGCGGTTGTTCCGCTGCTTCATTGCGGATCGAATGGACTGGTGTGCGGCTGCGATGGCGCGACCGCCCTCCGCTTCCAGCACAAGGTGGAGCTTCCGATACCACTCCTGCACCAAGCAGGAGGGAGTCTCAGCACACGAACAGCCCGCCTTTGTTTGCACTCTCTGTCGCCCTGCCTCATCCGGCAGAGCCAGAAATCGGCATGCCGGCTGAACCAAGTGGATGTTTTCCTTTGGTGCAACAACCACTTCTGCCAAATCTGGCTTGAAGTCAATGATTGATGGTTCGATGACATTCGACACGCCTTATCCAAGATCATGGCAAGAAATGTCGCTCGCCTAGCCGGCAACTGAGCACCCGTCCCGAGAAATGACGAAGGCTTCGCCCTCTTTGCCATTGCTCGGGTAACCTGGGACGTACCTGCCAGCAGATGCAGCCCAGTCTTCCCAGTTTTTGTGAGTGGAATGTCATTTGGGTGAATGTTCCAACATGCACAATATACTTCTGTAGCTCTCGGGTCGAGGCAAAGCTCAGAACGTTTTCAACGTCGTGTATCAGTGTATCAGTTACAAGTTGCGTTGCAGTTTTGCGAGATTGTCTTCGCAGACTTCAGGCCTGCACCGCTAAACGTTTTCCACCTCTCCCACGCTATTTCGACGTCAAAAGTCGTCTCCAAGTCTCAGGCATCACGGTAAAAGGAAAGTTTTGCTTGCCGACCGCAAAACAATATCCCGACCATGTGCGTTCCGGAGGAGGGGCCTCTGACAATGCACAAGTAAGCAGTGGTGCAAGCACTCATTTGTATCCTTCTCAGCGCGCTCGCAGACGTGTGTGCGGGTGTGTGGCATGGGTTGGGAGGCAGGTCCTTGAGCAGATCCGCATCACTATGCTGAGTTTTCGGCTTGATGCAGCCCCAAACCCCTGAGCACCAGTTGTTGAGCACCAACTCCGCATACTCGGGCACTCCGTGAAAAGGACCTCAGCACCAAAGCCAGAGCCTATTCGTTGCAAACACAACCGTTCGGAGCCTCCTTGGCCACCCACTTCCGCCTAGAATCAGCTCGCTGCAGATTCTTGATCTGGGGGTCGTGGGGCAGGCAGGCTTGCTTTCGTCGCGGTGACAAACTTTTGACAAAAACCTGACTACTCACAGCTGCAAGCCGACGTTTGCAGCTGTAAGCCTTAGCATGAAGTGCTCAGCTTACTTTGCAAGCGCGCTGCGATCAATGATTTCCGCGAATTGCCTCAGCTCGACTGCGGGAACTCATGCCTGAACCGAAGACTTCATGATGTCCTTAAACTGCGTGTTGCAACGAACCGAGAAGTGCGTGGCTGTGTGGAAAACTGAGGGAACAGGATGAGCGGCTTTGCCACGTTTTCCAGCCAGTCATTCTCCAGCTCCTTGGGCATAATTGAGATGTCACGCTGTGGAGCTTCCAAAAACGTGATTGAAGTGTACTGACAGATGTGGCACGACGTCTTGTAGTACTCTAGATACCGACCGGCTAACGTCAACGACACAAGCAGAATCCTGCACAGCGGGTTGGCCAGACCAGAAGGCACATTTCAAAGCGCTGACAGCAATCTGAATTTGGAACTCTAGCCTCTAGCGGAGGTCACCTCAAGTCCAGGCAAGCCTGCCTTCGCGATTGCAGCAGGACGTGGCGGTCCGGACATGCTGGCAGCAGGATCCACCTGAACCCGGGGCAGGACACCGTTTCTGCGTGTCGCCCTAAGAGGCCAACAAAAACGCGCAAGTGGCTGCCAAGACACCACGACTTTGGGGTCGGAGTGTGCTTTCATGCTCCGGTAGGCGCAAGCGACGTGGCAGAGCAACAGCCAAGCATGCTCCAAGTCTGCAATGCTCAAGCTTTCCTCACAGCTCCAAGTTTTCAGGAACATGTGTGACACGTGCGTCCGCCCTCACAGCCGGAGAGCGCAAAGGATCGACATGTTACATGCGTCACTATCTCAACAAGGCAGCATCAATCCAGTTGGATGCTATGGCATGAACAGCTAGGATACGGCACTGCATGTTTTTGCAAAGGCTCTGCCGGTGGTCCAGTCGCGGAAGGTGCCACAAGGCTTTCCTAGGGCTCTGGCTCAGCTGCTCCAGTGGCCCCGTAATCATAAGGCTTCTCAGTTCTTATACCGAATTCAGCGACAAATGCAGCGATGTCGGTTGCGAGACCTGCACACATGTGTGAGCGCTACGGCACAGACTCGAGTCTTCCTCAACAGGCCTGAGGACTCCGATGCTCATCTCGATCCCACGTCGTGCGTCCATAACCCCGAACACCAGAAGCGCAAGCTACGTGCACGACGCAGTGCTGACCCTGCCAGAAAGCCTGTCAGCGCCTCTAAGCACAGCCAAGGTGCGAGGTCTTCCTGGCGAGCATCGCACCTCGCCTCAAGGCCCGAATGAATAGTCCCAGTGCCACCGGCACGAAGTAGTGCGAATAACTTATTGAACACACCCTTTAAGTTCATTTCCGCCCTCATGGGTCCGTCACGCCAGCTTCAAGAATGAGAGCTTGGCAATCAAGCTACTACTTCGAAACGGTGACAATTCCAACCAAAGCTGTTAGCTCGAAGTCGCGACAAAGGGATGGATGAACGACTGCTCTCCGGCTTCCTCATGACATGAGAAGCAATACCTCAGCTTGCAGAACGCGCACGACACACAGTAATCTGGTCAGCGACGGGCAAGTTCAAGTAGAGTGCAGTCGGAATCAACATCTTACGCCACAGCCTGTACGGCATGTATGAGCATGTTAAAAACCTTTGATGCAAAGATACGTAGGGATGCTTGCAGCCAGATGGGCCAAAGCCTGAGCAGGGAAACAAAATAATTGCACCATGTGGACCATATGCCACTTGCCTTTGATCGTCTTGAACTACAGTGGGGTCTGGGATTCAGAAACAGCCAGGGTGATTTAACGGAGTCAACCATTAGGTTATCGTATCATGACTGTTGGGTGATTTCGATGGAAGCTTTGATCTGCGAAAGCATCAGCAATGATCCAAAGTTGTGTTTCTGCAGGGCAAAATGGTTTCAGTGCTTCTTCGGACGTGCAACGAAGACGAGCTTTGTCACGGCAGACCCTTACTTGCAATTCGAGACTCTGCAACTCCACCGTAGGCTACTGAAGTGCGACTCATGCAGCTCCACCCGCTTCTGTCGTAATCACGATGGCAAGCAGCAGATGCTGTTGCTCCTTCGTTTCTCCCTAACCTACTCGCTGCAGCCCCACGCAAACCCAATGAGCCTGGCATCCAGGGTGGGGCGCCTTGAAACCCGAGCACCAGCCGTTCAGGGCTCCCAAGCCTCGGCTGAGGGCTCTCTCAGAGACGTGGGGGTGCCCGTCGGAACAGGTAGAACAAAGTTCGATCCCAGCATAACCTGTGGACCGTCTTTTAACGCACAACTGGAGATGGGCTCCTTCGACTCTGGGTGCATGGGCCGAGACCTTCGCAAACTGTATGTAGTGCCGAGAATCGATGCGTCACAAAGCCGTTCGGGCCAGCTGCATCCCACAAACCATCCACCTGAGCGCATGGCCAAATAACTCCATCTGCACACGTGCCAAAATAACAAGTACACTGCTGCAGAATCAGGGCCTCATTGAGGGGCGGAATACTTGCCAGGTCCTTCCTCTCCTTGTCGACATGTGCTTGAACAGCCTGGCGGCCACTCTCAGTTTCAATCTCTGCGGCTCTGGAGGACCCAAACTAGCACTTACGCTTTGGACTCGCAGTGCGACAGGCAGCTGCTGGGAACTTGCTTTTGGTTGTTTTTGCTCGAGGCGTTTGTGCCTCAAAGTCAATACTGTGAGATTTGATTTCACAGGCTAGACGACAAGGGCGCAAAGTGTCCAACTGGTCGATAATGACGTCGGCCACTTGCATGCATGATGAAGTACGACCGGACGGTTGGAAGCTGCGGTGCCGGACTGCCACCTGAAGCTCCGGCGTGCGCTGCAGAATGTCATGCTTCCTTGGCGGTGCACGCATTCTGCATTGAAGGGCTCCGCACGTGCCAACCCTTCCTGGACTTACTCATGGCACCAGTGTGATTTTCTGACATGGAAAGCCTTCATCACATCGCACTTGTTAGACTCTTAGACGTCTAAGCTTCGACCACAACGGAATTCGGGCCATCTGGGAGTCCGTGATGTGTTGCTGCAGGTAGTCGAAGGTCGTCCCTCCTGTGCGGTCCAAACAGCTCTACACATCTCCTGAAGCTGCGGCAGTGCTCCTGTTCCAACGACAGGCTGTTGCGGCCCGCTGGGGCTGCCTCAGTGAATCTAGGCGTCTCGGGTTTGCAGATGCTGAACCGGCAGGCACAAAGCTGTCTGCACAATCGCTAGCAACTGGACTGCTAGGCTTATCGGAGCAATATCGAGAAACATCGTCATGAATCACCTTCATCGCCGTCGTCACCATCGCCTCAACCACTAGAAGACTAGGAATGAAGAACTATCAATCGCCGACCTAGTAGCTAGTGCGTCCAGATGGGGTCATGTTGCTACTCATCCGGACAAACGTCTGTGAGACTGATATTGGGGTAGTAACGCTGAGAAAGCAACAGCAACATTGAATGTCGTCCCAAGCTCTCAAGCACAGCTGCACAACCACAACCCACACGAAAACACAGACAGACAAACACACCCCCACACAGACACGTGCGCACGACGCACAGAGACAAACATAGACACGCCCCATATACAGTCACATACATGTAGGAATGAACACATCTATGATTGACCATTAGTGTGGTGATTCTCCAAATCTCTACCACCACGCCGAAATCGGTTGAAAAAGACTTCTGGCGCCTCGCTAGCCGCTAGCCCGACGAGGCGCCGCCTTCCACGTGGATTACCGGGCAGACCGAGCCCGCGCTGGAAGAGAAGCCAGCAGCCGACGGCCGCACAATGAATTGCTCTACAAAGCTCCAGTGCCTGACTCGCTCTACAGACATATTTGGGACTCGGATGAAGGCTTGAGTGTAGACTTACGGCAATGACGTGGCCAGGGCTGAAGCATTGCATTTGGGCAAAGCCTCCTGGACATGGGTTACTGGTTTCTGCCTTAACGCTTGCGTTGGTGTTGTCGTGGGGCTCTCGATTTCCATGCTTGGGCTCATGAGGAAGCACTGCGCGACCAATGTGAGTAATAGGCTCTTCTTTTCAAGACCCAGTCCTCCATCGGAAGTCAAGCACTCGCGAAATGCAGGCGTTGAAAGCACCTGGTCAAGCAAGGCGTTTCAAGCTGGCGTGCCTGAAGAGCTCCGGGTCTTCTTGTTTCAAACTTTGAGCGAATGAATTCTACTTCTAAGTCTAGCTTTGGCATGCTCCGACAGTTTTCCAGACCATCTCTATAGAATAGAAGTACATGAACTCAGGAAGGCCTGCCAAAGCATACCAAGTCTTTTCCTCCACGGTGTTCTTGCGGGACTCAACGAATCGCTTGACGCTCCTCAGATATCGAATCTGTGTAGGTGTTGCGTCTGTGCGGGCTGCTAGCAGTTCGGATCCCCTACGACTCAAGTCAGGGCAGATGACTGCGGCGCGTTCCGGAGCCGATCCAAGAATTGACGGTGCTCCTTGGGGACGTACGCCTCACAAGGACGAAATTCCAGGCCTGAACGTGCTTGGGGTTGTATACTTATAAGATCACTGCATGACTCTCCTTCCTTGCCCAAGGTATGAGTCCCTGCAAGCCGGACCCTCCCTCCATGCCTCTAGGGCCTAAAAGGATGGGTCAAAGACCAACTGGGTCGCCCCTGTTGTGGGGGTTTCGGGGTAGTCGGCGGAATTTCAGAACGGCTGAGTCGTCTTTCCCCCTGTCCACAACACGGATTGTGCAAAAAACTTCAGCGGTCTGTGTGAAAAAGAGTCAGCCTGACAGTTGGATCGCAAAACAACTGCAGGACTCTGGGGCTCCAAGTCTCGGAAACCCTTTCCAGTGAACTAACGTCCCTGTCTCTCTGGCTCTCTGTCTCTCACTCTGGCTCCAGACTAAATTAAATACCGTACGGGACGAAGCACAGAGCAGGCACGAAGAGTCTGAGCACTCCATCAGCACGGCGACTATCGCTTTCTCGACCATCTACTAACTGCATTTCTGACACTTCACCAACTTCACCAGTCAAGCGCCTGATGACCAATGAATAATGTTAACACCGATGAGAATGCACAATGCTCTCGGTAGAGGCTCAAGAACCCCAAATCATCAAACAGTGTCGCCTCGAAGGCTTTCACGGCCTCGCGAAGCTCTGCGGATGTGTTCTTGATTCCCAGCAGGGCATCCACCGCCTCGGCATCCACAGAAAACAACGACGACGTCAATTTCTGCTACCTCGACTACTCATGCTACTTCTCCCGCCTGCGTACGTACTTCTACTTCTTCCGCTACTATTCTTGCTGCTACTGCCATTACCACTAGAACCACCATTACTACGACTGTTCTGATTATTATTACTACTACTACTACTACCACGACTACTACTACTGCTACTGCTACTGCTACTTCAATCACAATATGCTGGGGAGTGGGCCGTGCTTCAACCAGCCTGTTCAAATACAAAACCGCCTGCGTTTGTGTGATGACTGCCGACCATCACGATTCACGACACGGTCACCGACGCCTTTTGAGTAAGCACACTGCCTCACGATGTTGTGCTGTGCGCGCACTTCCAATGAGGGCACATTCGAGGTTTGGTCTCCCGCCAGCAAAAGCTTCTGACCATCTTCATCCGCATCGTAAGATTCATGTTCATCCTCATTCTTCTTTGCACGTTTATCATCAGGAGCAATGTGGCCCTAGCACCACGGAAGCAGGCTAGGCAGGGAGGGCGATGCTCAGCTACAAGTGCCTCAGGCCGAGATGCAGAATACTCAAGTACTCATCGTCAGCATGGCATCTCCATCAGTGCAGTGCTAGTCGCAATACGACACTACGACGAAACGGGTGCTAGACTCGGTCTTGCACAGGCTCAATCAAGCCAACGTGCAGTGTGCCCAACGGCCCGAATGACCACTTCAAGCGAGACAGCCCTTTCAATGTCAGATGACATGACCTGTGGATGCCCGGAACCATTGCAGCCAAGCTTTGAACAACAGAATCCTTGTTTTTTCCATCAAAGTTGCCGGTAGGATGGTGCTCATGGCTCCCGAAGGTCCGTTCAACGTAAACCTAGGGCACAAAACAAAGGCGGACAATGCAGCAGCAATTCAGTGCCCGGTTGAGTGTCGTAGGCACAGGGCACAGCACATGCTGAACGAGGTGTGCAAGTGCAATGGAACACCATCGGCAAGCAAAGAACTCTTCCTTGCCATCATCAACGTCCATGGTGACATTGACCGACTTGATATACCTGCAAACACTTGACAGGAGGTGCTTGCGTCGTCTATGTGTCGTAACTCGCACGTTTAAGCTCGTGAGGCCAGCTCTGCATCCCGTGGTGTGTCAAGACATAACCCCAAGCGTCTCTGTTGGCAGGGCACGGTCGCAAGCGAAAGAAGAACAGGAACGGCTCACACATCAAGGAGTGGTCCGAGGGTGAGCGCGTGAACCTTGGACGGTCTGTCGCAAAGGCAGGGCGTGTGCGAAGGCACAGTATTAGAAGGCCATTTGAGATGGAAGTGCAGAAGTTTGCTGGAAGCCACGGCCAACCTTTGAAGCAGCGAACCACCCTGAAACGGGCGCCCGTCACCCCTGTACTCACGGCGCCTCTGCTCACAGGCAAATGGAGAACCGAGTCATCTTCCCCCAAACCCTCGAAGATTGCTACGACTTCAGCAGTTAGGATCACATTCCCTCTGCAGCAAAAGTTCATGCCGAGCTGCATGATAGGCAAGCACACGGAAGCAAGCCTCCACAAGGCCTCCTCCAAGGTGTGCAGCTCTTGCAACCTGAGACGCATCGTGGTTAAAGGCAAGCCATGACAAGCCCAAAACTCGAAGACTCAAGACCACGAGTCCCACGAAGATGCCGCTTGACAGCCCTTTTCCTTGCGGCTCCGGGGCAAATTATGGATATTCTCGTCTTTCATCGCACAGGAGATGGCCTTCAAACAATGGCTGCACTTGGCGCTTGCAAGAGGGCTGACAAATCTTGAGGAAAAAACTGGAGCAAGGCTGGCACACTGCATCTGTAGACAAACTTGTAGTGCCAGAAACCCCGCCTCCAAGCTGCTGATGACATGGCCGCCCTCCGACTCAATAATGATGTGAGTCTTGAAGAACCACTCCTCATCGACCAACCTGAGTGACAAGCATTCTTTCCACCAAGCCGCCCCTGCAGAATTTCCATCCTTTCGCCCAGGAGCCCCGTGAAGCGACGGAGCAAACGCAAGTTGGAGGGCTTGATGGGACCTGGACCGAGCAGAGCTTTCAATCTACGGGAGGCGTGCTGGAGCTGCTCTTCACTGAGTCGAAGGTGTGCCTGCAGGGTCCAGACGCTCCCAGTTGTTCAGCACGCAGCCGGCATAGTCAAGCATAGGGCGTCTCTCGAGTCTTTCCTCAGCTCCGTGACGGTTTTTTGCTGTGGCACTGGCTAACTCCAAGGAAGTCAAGAAGGCCATGGCGGCCAGGGCGCGCTTACGCAGATCCATGGCATCGACAACCATGCGGGCAAGTGGTCCAAGTCTGGCCGGCGACCTCGCATTTACTCTGCGAGGTTGTTGCTCGAACCAGCAGATCTCATATATATATATATATATATATATCGTTTCACTTGAGAGGATGCTAGACTGCCAGAACCCAAGCTACCCTTGATCAATGCTCATATTGCCGGCTGGCCCAGAATATCCAGCTTCACTGTCTGGCCCTTCTCGTACACGTCCGGTGGGCCATGGAGGTAGGCAAGGCAGATGTATCCTCCCACAGAGATTACGATGAAATTGCGCTTAAGAGTTAAGCGCAAACAGCTGGTCAAATATTCGGGATGCAAGTCGCCTTTTGCTGCTCGGAACACAAGCCTGACAAGCTGGACCTTCGCCTCTGCTTGTTCCTGGACAACTTCTGACCAAAACAGCCACAAACCATCAACGGAAACACGAAATCCAGTCAGAGATTCATTCGTGCTGCTACCGCGAAGCGCGACTCAACCACGGCGATTTGCGACCCACTGCCCCAATAGATGGGGAGTGCCCATCTCGTCGCACATCCGTGTGTCGTGGGCTCAACTCCCGACTTCCTAACCTCCCGACCGCAGGCCTAGCAGCGAGTGGAGGCTCTCTGCCTCACCCTCAGAGAGGACGTCTAAGGCCTCCTTCCATCGAGCGTGGGGGGTTCTCAAAACAAAAACAGAACGTGACATCCTAAGCTCGGGAGAGAAGTGTCAAGGCAATGTTGCAAGGGTGTGGTTATGCTTCACCCCAGAATCGCAGAGCCCAGATAGCTCCAGGCGGTGGCCCCGGTGGGCCTGATCCCGACAGTCCGATGAGACGACAACAGCTCTGGCCACACCAAACGAAAACGACGACAGCCAAGAGGTAACTGGCCGGAGTCCTTGATGTCTGTACGATTCTGGGGGAGCGCGTGGCAGAGCCTGGAAACATTTTGGAGAGGACCTTCTCATGTGAGCTCAACCCAACGTCTAACACAGATGCAGACGGTCGAAAGATGGGTCAACATCTCTAAAGCTCTGGCAACAAAACCTCAAGCTCCCATCAAACGGAAAACGACCTACGAGATGTCAACCTGTAAAAGCCGAGAAGCTCTCTTTCCGCAGCTGTGCGGAACTTGCCATGCACTGTCAGCGACGGCAGCACTTCCTAAGATTCCAGCACAGCCAAAGCCAGCGAAGTCTTCTTGTGTCAAAAATAGGAGCTAACGCTTTCTGCGGGTATCCCAAGCCAGCCAGCCAGAAGATCCCACAGCTGCTTCTGAAGGGCACGCCACACGTTGTCTCCTCCCATGATGCTAAAACCTGAATTCAAAGCCGGGCACCGAGAGCTTCACCAGTCGGTCCCATGGAGCTGGAAGCTCCTTCACCTGGGACGTGCGCTCGAACACGTCGGCAGATATGTGTACGATGCGCTTGCACGGACGGACACGCCTGTAAACATATACCTATATATGTATATGCGTGTGTTTACATATATATATATATATATTTATTTATTTATATTTATATTTATATTTATACATATACATATACATATACATATACAACACACCATCTAGCCATTTATCTTGCTTGTCCCACTTGTCTGTCTCCAAGTCACATGTGCATGGTTGACATCTTCATGACGCATACATCTAAAATCTAAGACCAGTCTGTCTATCATGTCTATCCTGCTGTCTGTCTACGGTATCTCATCTCCCCTGGGATAAAGACGAGCCAATACAGTATTCATACACATACCTACATGCACACTGACATACGCACGTGCATACGTTTGTACTTACATACAAACAGACAGACAGACAGACGGACAGACAGGCTCAGACAGACGGACGGACGGACAGACAAGACAGACAGACAAACAGACTTGCATGCATACATGTCATGCGAAAGTATGCATGCATGTATGGTTGTCGGGCTGCTAGGACCAATGCAAGAGAGACGCTGGATCAGCACATGGAAGGAAGCCACACTCTTCGACATTCCACCACGAGTCAACCTGGAGGCAAGGGACAGCAGGAAGAGATTAAGGATGCAACACAATAAGCAATACCAACCAAGACCGCAACACCTACATTGAGAGTCACAACGTTGCCGCTGCCTGGCCCGTCACACGTGAAACAACCGAGGCACTTGGTTGATCTTCAGTCGGCTGCTCTGGCGTCCCCCGGTGAGCTGCAGCGGCTTTGCAGGCTCGCTGGACTCACTGCTTTTCGCAGGATCGCAGATTCCAACCTGGAAGGGGATGCCAAGACAGAAAGGCATTCGTCGTGTTGCATCTGCTGCGGTCTTGTCAGGAGACGTGGCCGTCCGAAGTGTTGCCAGGAAGCGAAAAGCTTTTCCATCTGCACAAGTGCTGCACTTGAATGGCGCATGGTCTCAAACTCCACAGTGGCATCTCGGCCAGCCACACCTAGCCTGAGTGTCAGCAAATGCGCACGGCCCGGGCACGCCAATTCACACCAAGGTGGCAGCCACTAGGGAAAAATCTCCACTTTGGCAAGAGGCAGGAGGTCTGCCCCTCCGGGATGCCTCTCAACATAGTCGCTCCTTAGCGCCAGGGCAGGCATGTCTAGGTTTGAAGCGATGCCGAAAGCCCAACCTAACAGGCCAAAACTCAGCCTTGGTTGCTCACCTCCATAAGGGGCCCACTGACTTGCAGTCCCAACACTGGCAACCAGACTGCTTCTCTGCGCGCTAGGCCCCACCTGACCCCTCACCAGAGCAGCTTTTTGCCACGAGCGTCAAGTTGTATACCTTGCCAAAAATGATCACCCAGCCACGAGAGCGAACCTCTTGCAGGGAGATCCTTCGGATGTCCTCCACGTCTCGCCGCCTGCACAGTGTATCTAGGGATGTTGAAGAATATGCATTACATTAATATGAAACGGTCACGACTGCGGTGACAGCACGATGGAATGAATGCACCAGATCGTTCGACGACGGCCACGGCCTTTGCGGGCAGGCATTTCCCATGGCTCGCACTGAGCATCAATGGGAAAACATGGCTTCGGAAGGACTCGAGCCTTTCACGCAGCGACGGGAAAATCTGCAGGTGAAAGACGCACAGTGAAATCCGATTGCCAAGCCCTGCGTAATCGCAGTTCAACATGCCTGTTCACCACTTCCATCACTTCCATGCCGCATGCCAGTACCACATGCCAAAGACCCCCTGAAAGGCTCGAGGCTCGAGCTGGCAGGGCGGTGCATTGACCTGGCGTCATGCCGTCTGCTAGCTCCTCTCCAGCCCTCTTCAAGGCCACGCCCTCAGATTTGGGCCTGAAGTAAGAGTTCTGCTGCTACCGAGGCGAAGACAAACAATCCTCGGAAACAGATCCAGTTTTCACCCTCCACGCTTCTCGGCCTTTGCTTGGATCGTCAAGAGGACCTTCTTTGGGACCTAGATCTTTTTGAGTGCGATGGAACAACTGAGCCAAAGCATGCCAGGCTGGGAGGGGTCTGTGCCAATAGCCCGTGACATCCCGTGACCGATCACATAGCGAAAAGCTTTCACCGACGAAGAACGTCGAAGCTCAGTTGTAGCCAGCACTGGTTCACAGGTTCGCCGCGGCATCTATCTTAAATGCTAGCGCGTGAAACTTTGGCCCTCGCCTTACACCCGGTGTGGTCTATAAGCAGCTGGCTTAGCCTCGATCTTCGCTTTAGCTCGGGCCAGCTCGGGTACTTGACAATGACCAACAAACGGCGTAATGGCGAGCTGCTAGTAAGGCTTTCAGAGACCTTTGTCAGCCTCCTGCCCTCTATTCCTCAGGGACAGTACAGTCGCTATTCGAATGTACTGTCCTCCTGGATGTCACATGCTGAACAAAACGTGCGAGAACCCCTGAGCCTCCCATGATGTCACATAGCACAAGACCAGGCAGTCATACGAAAACGCGTAGTAGCATTGGCCCCACATTGGAAGGAGGCTCTACAAGGCTGACGTGGGGCATCAAAAATTGCCGCGTCACATCTGGGACTCTTCGAGGCTGTCGACATCTTATTCGAACGAAAGGTATCGTTGGCAAGCACAGGGAGTGGACCACACACTTCCACCCGATCCGATGCGAGTACGATTGGCGCATGTTTCAAATCTGCTCATGTTCTGCTGGAGGCCGAGATTAAAAGGCTCTGGGAACGATGCGGTGCTGTGGACAGGACCGGATAGTTGGAGGCATGTCATGCCGCAAGTTTCTGGAAATTGTTCCCTTGCGGATGAAAAATTCGCTTGCTGATGGAAGTTCAAAATTTAAGCATGGGGCTTGCAAGAGTTTCTGTACAGAACTTATTGGGGATCATGCGGCTGGAGCCAGCCAGCCTGCTTCTCAAAGTGAATTAGCGCTCTTGTCGACTGGGCTACAATCAGCCCACGAGCGTAATTGGTCCTCAGCGCAGAGCGAAGGCCTCTGAGCCCTCTGTCTGAACTTGCACTCCGCTTCGTGCTTCATCCTAAATACTCAGTAGTATACTAAATGCTTGTAACTCTTGCTCCCCTGTAGTACACACGGGCGTCTAATTAGCTTGTATAGTATGCATGGTCCCACACACACGCGCGCGAACACCCACAGACACAGACACGGACACGTACACGGACACGGACACGGACACGGACACGGACACGGACACAGACACACCCACACGCACACGCACGCGCACGCGCACGCGCACGCGCACGCGCACGCGCACACGCACGTGCACGCGCACGCGCATGCGCACACGCACACGCACACCCACACACACACACCCACACACACACACACTTAGGCATCCATCTCGCAGCCACTCATCTGTCGATTATCAAGCACTGCTTGATGCATCTTCCAGGAGGTCCGGGGGCAATCAGGACTCCAGGCTCATCGGTTGTGTTGTTCGTTAAGACTGTACAAGGCAACTCGAACCCTCAGACAAGTATACAAGCACCGTACAAGGTCGAGTCCCCAAGCTGCCGCATCAGTGACCCATGAGCGACTCTCTGCAGGTACACGAGAGTGATCAATTCTCGCTTCCCACTCATGTCCACAGCTTCGCTGCATGTGGTAGGACATGAGTGCCACATGCCCCTGCAAGAACACACAAAAACATGCTCACAAGTTTCGCGCGAGCGATCAACTGATGTACTAGCTGGTTGCCAAAACCTTGCTACCAAGAGGAGGTCCACACACACAAAAAGCCAAATTGGCATTACGTGCTACGGCCTGTACTCGAAGCATGGACGATTTTCGTCCGAAGTGTTGGGGTGAAAATATGTCGGTGCTGCCCATTCAAACGTCAAGGGTGCCGTGTTGTCGATGGTGTTGAGCTTGATATAGTACAGCTGATGGTTACCATGCAGCTTGAGTCGAAAAGCTCGCTTTGTCAAGTAAAAGCGTGGATGACTCAGCTCTTCGCAGATGATTTCTTTCAAATCATCCACAATTCCATCAGCAGGCATGTTGAAACACATTGATGTAATGCCATGTCCAAGTCCAAAGATGCTTGGATTGGCGAGCGGCTTCATTATCGCCTTCAGTGGGCAACGAAGCTTGAGCTGCATCCCGCTTCATGGCGAGAGCACACAACCTCAATAGAAAAGCTGACTGTAAGAGAGCTGCACCGAAAAGACAGTTGCTGAAGACTGAACGGGTGCAATTTAACCAACGAAATATGGTGGCTTCCGCGAAACTTTGTTCAAGTGCGCGACAATATGTTGTCCAGAATTTGGTGAAACTTCTTCTTATTGCTACGGCCGGATTTTGGTAGAGTTTTGACAACATCTAACATAAGCCCGGCACGACGAGATCTTTGATGCTCGCGACATAACTGGCAATGAGGCACTTTACAGCACAAAAGTGTCGAAACTTGTTCCAATTCTGGAGTAAGGCGGATTTTGCCTTGGTTCGATTGTGTACAGCTTTTTCTGTGGTGCCGTACACCCAAGTTCCATCACGAGGATCATACTCAGTAGCAGTGATCACTCGAGAGTTGTGACATCGTGACAACGAAGACGGGACTACAATTGTTGCTCTGGCTGTCGGCTTTTTGACTTCAGAGCTATAGAAGATGAAGAGTTCGAAAATGAACTCGCACTCTTGGAGGTAGATGAACTGGTGCTGGACTTCACCATGGCATGCTCATGGCAAGTAAAACTTGGAGCTTGAACAGAAGGGTTCAGCTTGCCTAGCATGCTTGTCGAGCACACGAAATCTAAGCAAAGCAGACTCTGCCATTTTTTATCACAGGGTGCTGTGCAATGGATGCGATACCATTGAACTACAAAGCCGAAAGAGCCTAGACTTCTCTCTTCACTTCCAAGAGCTTTTGGCTGCGAATGGCATCTTCGATGCCTGGCCAGCTGACTCCCCAATCATTGCCATCCCGGTCGCAAAGGTGACAGCTTTGTGGCTTGGGAGTCGCTGGAACTGCTCATTGGTAGCTGAGCACTGTGGGTGCTGGAAAGCACCCTAATTCGATCGATACGGCCGGCGGCCTCTCGAACAGCCCACCGTTTGTCACCCGAAGGTGAGTGGACTAGTGCATGAAATTTGCACAGATGGCCCTCATGGACCGTGCTGGAAGATTTGCTNGCCGGCGGCCTCTCGAACAGCCCACCGTTTGTCACCCGAAGGTGAGTGGACTAGTGCATGAAATTTGCACAGATGGCCCTCATGGACCGTGCTGGAAGATTTGCTCTTGTGGTGGGGGGTGCCCATGAAGCCTCCCACTACTACTCCTGCACTGTTTTTTGTGCCATGATGGAGTTGGAAATGAAATCCAGCATGGACGGCTGATAGTGCACGTCCTGTGTGGCTTTGCCCTAGAACGAAAAAACGTCATCGTGCAGGGGTACCTGTACCGCCTTGGCGCTGGATCTGAGAACTCTGCCTATAAGCAGTTGGCCTGAGGTTCAGGTCCTGGCATGTGTTCAACGGGCAGTTCCCACACATGCATTGCCTCTTGAGGCACTGCAAATGCTTTTGCATCGTGTTGGAAAATTTCCCGATAAGGTATCTTGCTGGCTATAACAGACCTTGCCAGCGTCACGATTTCTCGTTGGCCGATAGGAATAACCGGCAGAAAAGGACGATCTGCTGGGCCGAAATGGGTCAGCAGGAATCGTGAAACTTCCTCGACATCATCCTTGAGGATCTTCGACACCGGCAATGAAAATTGCCTGGAAAACACAATGCGATCAGTAGAATGGCGCATTTTGCTATGCGGGATAATGGGCCACTGATGCATGTTTTCAGTGGTTAAATAATTCCCATGATAATGCAACACAAAAAACATGTACGAAAGAAGAGGGGTCATGCCCTCTTCGTAGAAATCCACAGCACTACGGCCTTTGGCTCGCTGTGAAATCTGATCTCGCAGCTGTTGTATCGACGAAGCAACACAACGAACTTTGTAGACGAGTAGTAGCTCTGAAATAGTCGGGATTGTAGCAGGAGGCCTCTGAACGTTTTGGGGGCTCGGATGTTTTGGTGGGGTCTGGGGTCTTTAGAAGAGCGGCAACCGAAGCACTGGAAGGTGCTGCGGGCTTGCTGCTGCCTGCTGTAGAGGCAGTAGCTCTAAACATTTCAGCAGCTCGTTCTAGAGGGCTGTCAGCCTGGGATCTCGCAGGCGGTGGAGTCGGCCTTTGGCTCGGTGCTGAAAAAGCATCAGGTTGCCAACGTCCCGGAGGTCTCTCAGGACTCGTATTCACGCTACGAAATGGGAAGCAGGTCGCTCCGCTGGTCCTGTACTCGGACCAATGCTCGGACGAGGTCAGGGAGGTAAAAGTCCCGGTGCGGATCGAGGTCTAGGAACCTCGTGCAGTTCATCATCATGTCGTCGATGATGGCGGCGTCGGCGGCGCCGGGACCTGATGTGAGGGCGGTCTTTCTCGAACAGGTTGTTCGACCTGCTCTGACTCGCCTCGAAAAGGCCTGCTAGGCGGCCAGTTTTGGATCGGCAGAGGTCGGGGCGGAGGATGCACCGACTGCACCGATTGAGACCTTGTAGACCTCGCATCCCCGGGAGTAGAAATCACGGTCACCGGGGGTCGAGGGCTAGTCGTTGGTAGGGACCCCGGAGGTCCCCCATAGAAATGAAAATGATACTGCTGGGCCATGGGTCAACAGTAAAGCAGGGGCACTTATCAACTACCCAAAGGCTTGATAGCTGATCTGCCCAAACACATTTGAAAAATGTGACCATGACCATGACCGAATACTGTTACACTAGTGCAAACACTGCACTCGATCAGATCCAATTCTTGTTGGATTCATTGCAAAGCATCCGCAGGAAACCTGCCTGCACATAAAGCTGTTTGAGTCTTCGAAGTTGGCCTGGGATTGCCTCAGGGGGCGATGCTCGGGAGAAATAGCCGGATGCTGCTAACTTCCAGGATGCTGCACTTGCTGGCGAACGAATTTGCCAGAGTTTCTCTGGAAGGTTAAAAGTCGCTGTCCGGGCTTTTGCATCAATGGTAAAAAAAACCCAGCCACTGGTGGTCTGAGACCGTCTCAAGCAGGATCCCATCGTAAAAATGGGGATCGCAGAATGTTTTCAACTGCTCAGACTGTTAAGTGGCTGAAGGCCCTAGCAAAAGCCGGTTGTCCAACACATATCTTAGAAGCAGAAAAGACGAGGACAAAGTAGCTGGCAGAGACAAAAGGAATTGTCGTTCCGCCATTAACACCGGCAGGCCTGAAAGGATGGGAGAAATTTGGTTGCCAATGCAGGTGCCTTCGACCTCTAGCCGACATTTCCCGGGCCGCCGTGAACACCCCTGTCTTGAATGACAGATCGACTATATCTGGGATGTCACTGATCCAGCAGCGCTTCAGGCTGGACTTTGTTCTGCCTCGGGGATTACCCGGGTGTCCTCTTTTGGACAACAAATCGACCGAGAGAACTGAGCAGCCTGTAAGCTGCTGGTACTCGCGAACAATGGTTTGTACCGATCGCAAGATGTCCTTGCGAGGCACTGCACTGAAAAATCCGACGAGGTCGTCATTCCATTCGACATCGTCTTCCTCACTGGGTCTGGCCCAGTGCCTGTGGTGGAGATTTCCACAGTTGAGTCATGCTTTGCATACCTGGGCTGTCGGAGTACAGTGTTTTTGCCATCACGGCCAAAACAATGGATGCCATCTCCAACAGTTCGCTGCATAAAGATTGTGCATAAGAAATGATAGTCCGTCCTTTGGCGACCTGCTTTTTGCGTTTTAGAAAAACCGTGCCTCTTGGCAACGAGGCTGATTTGCAGAAACTCCAGGAATACCGTCTGGAAAGGTGTGCTGGGATTTCTTCCAGCATTTTCTGCCGCCATGCATCTGGCGAGCCCTCCAGGCTCTGAAATACAGAAGGATCATCCCATGTGTTACAAAGCCCACGAAGAAAAACCGAGGACAGAAGCACACGATGTGATTGGGATGGTGATCCTCGTTGTAAAGGACCAAGTCTTTGTGTAAAGTAGACTTGACCTTTTGCAACATCGCCCAGTTCAATCTGGGAGATTGTTCCAGCATGGTTACATGCTGGTGCCACTGTTCTTCANTCCTCGTTGTAAAGGACCAAGTCTTTGTGTAAAGTAGACTTGACCTTTTGCAACATCGCCCAGTTCAATCTGGGAGATTGTTCCAGCATGGTTACATGCTGGTGCCACTGTTCTTCACACAATTCTTGAAACATCGGATGTAAACTGGCTGGAAGCCTGTGTCTCTTGAGCCGCTGATCAAACAGAGCTCTGGACTTGGTCATCCAGTGAGCACGGCCTGGGAAAAACGTGCTAGCAGCACTGGCCGAAGTGATACTACCACATCCGGGCAACATGGCTTCGAATTCTTCGAGGCCAGCAGCCACATGGCCTGAAGAGAAGCATCGGTCCGGCCGCTTGTTCCGATACTTAGCACACGGACATGGGACTGAATCCAGCTTGAAGGCTGGGTCCCACATGGTTTCTTCCCAAGACTGAAAATTGTGAAGAAACCTCTTGATACTTGGATGCGGAACCTCCCTGAGGCTGTTCTTGGGAACATGAAAAGAAGGAAACAAATATTTGTACTGAAGGATAATGTTTCGCAGCCACCTCTCACACTGCGAGGTGAATGGTGGGTGGCACAATGGCAGAACACCGAGGGGCCGGGCTGTTTTTGGCCAGTGCATCTTGGTGCGAAACTTGGCAACACTCTTGAGCAACCCTTGCACTCGGTTGCGGTGGGGATTTTCTATGTTGCGACTGAGCTTGATGAGGGCATACACTTCCTCATCAGCTGTCTGCCTGGACCTGAGAAGCTTCGAAGTATCAAAAGCTGCTCGGGTACGAGATCCAAGCTTGAAAAGCAATCCCCATGCTAATTCCCGAGAATTCTTGATGAAGAATCTCTGGTTGCGACGGTGCATCCGTTTGTGCAATTTTCGCCACAACCGAAGACCGAAGGTGCCGTACAACGAGGCCCCTCTTTTCGATGAGATTCTGAAGCACAAGGCTGTTTTCCTTATGAGGGCCATGGCTCGAGGATAATTCAAAGGTGTGAGTTCATGCTCGGTGACCCATGCCAATTGATAGTTCTCATACGACCGCAGTGGCACCAGTACGAATTGAAAAAGATTGTCGCGAGATGCCCAGTATCTCACCGATAGTTCTGCATCCACGAACTCAGTCTTTTCCCACATAGAGCAGCGACGATGGCTGACGATAGCTGGTCCGAAGACGGCTGAACTCGAAATCAACTTGAAAAATGCAATAAACTGTGTTCGGTTCCTCAAACGAGGAGTGGTGCAACGTGTCAGGATGCACTCCGAACTGTTGAAGCTTGTGCAAAAGCCTGGACCGATGACTGTCCATCTGATGGAGGGACCCGGGTGTTCCAAAGTGAAACAGCAACACCAACGACATCAAGGTGTGCACCCAGATCAGTGGGATGTTGGGAATCCCATCTCCATACTCCAACATAAAAGCTGCAGCTTACGAATTGCAACGGGCCGGGTGGTCACATGTGCTGCTTGGGTTGCTAGTCAAGCAGCTTGAAGCTGACATGCACCGATAAAGGTCGACAGGTTATGGAAAGACATCCTGTCTGCATGTTTCTTCTGCAAGCCATACCTCACTGCCGTTTCGGCCAGGTCTTGCTTGGTGGCTTCGGAAGCCTGAAACACGGAGCATATATCTGCAACATGTTTCTTAAAAGCACTGNCTGCAAGCCATACCTCACTGCCGTTTCGGCCAGGTCTTGCTTGGTGGCTTCGGAAGCCTGAAACACGGAGCATATATCTGCAACATGTTTCTTAAAAGCACTGGCTTTGCCACGAAATTTGCTCTGATGTTTCTTGAGCCATTTCTCCACTGCTTCATTGCTGGTGGAGCCGGGAACTGAAGGTGGCGGAGCGGTCAGCTCCTTCTCCAAAATTTCTTCAGCGGGCGGGAGATTTTGTTCCCTTGGTTGGCAAAGATGGGCCAGTAGAGCTCGGGCTGTTCGGAGCTGCTCTGGGCTTTTTCTCAGGAGTTAAAGCAATTCCAGCTTCCTGCAGCTTCCTCTTGGCTTTTGCCAGCTCCGCACTTTCAGGACTCTGGGAGCTCGACGCCGCCGATAGAGGGGCGTGAGATTTGATTGTTGAAACAACTTCGCCGAGCAGAGGTTGCATGAACCTCTCTGACTCCTTGTGTTTGTCGGGAGGGGCTGGGCCATGCATATGAGCAGCCACAGCATCCAAATCAATACGATCCTGCCGAATGTGGCGAAGCAGGTTAGAAACAAACACTGCTTCTGAAATGGATCTCACGAAAACGATGCTCTGAAACTCTCCGTTGCATAAGCATCGGAGACTGAAATCGTCGAGACCCTTCCGTGTCAACTCCGTCACACGAAGGTCAGCAATGTCCCTGCCAGCCAGTCCACTTTTGGTGGACCATGGTGTCGACTGGATATTCCGATAAAACTTCTTGTTCGACACAGAATTGCTATCGTAACATTCCCAGTCAGGAGTAAACGACGACGGGACTGGAACAGTTCCACTCGGCACCGACGGTTGCGAAGGTGGCGATATTGCAGGTGGATGATTGGTTGTCTGTTGCCAGTCACGGTTGTTCCAACCCGACGAACTGTTCTTGTCCCAAGACGATCTTCCCCATGACGTTGTGGACCACCCACGGTTCCACGACATGGCGATATTTTGAAGTTCAACTAGGGTTACATCGAAGCTGAAAAGCATGGTCTGCGGACAGTAAAGCCGGTGGTTCCATCGGATCTGAAAAAGTCAAGACCTGCAATGAAACCTGTCGTCTAAAACTGGCATAAAGCCAGGAACGAAGAAAACATCACGGCTGAAGTAATCGAATGCCAGCACCATCAGAGCAGAGATTTCAATCGGACCAGGTGGTTCCACTTCGGGAACCAGTCAAGTTATCCCTGCCTTTAATCAGATCAAATGTGGCAGGTATTCGCACGGGCTGACCCCGCCGCAGGTAGCACGATAAACGAATACAAGACCAGCTTGCAACTACCTGGATCACACTTAGGCATCCATCTCGCAGCCACTCATCTGTTGATTATCAAGCACTGCTTGATGCATCTTTGGAAGGTTAACTTCCAGGAGGTCCGGAGGCAATCAGGACTCCAGGCTCATCGGTTGTGTTGTTCGTTAAGACTGTAAAAGGCAACTCGAACCCTCAGAAAAGTACACAAGCACCGTACAAGGTCGAGTCCCCAAGCTGCCACATCAGTGACCCATGAGCGACTCTCTGCAGGTACACGAGAGTGATCAATTCTCGCTTCCCACTCATGTCCACAGCTTCGTTGNTCGAGTCCCCAAGCTGCCACATCAGTGACCCATGAGCGACTCTCTGCAGGTACACGAGAGTGATCAATTCTCGCTTCCCACTCATGTCCACAGCTTCGTTGCATGTGGTAGGACATGAGCGCCACATGTCCCTGCAAGAACGCACAAAAACATGCTCACAAGTTTCGCACGATCGATCAGCTGATGTAGTAGTTGCAAAAACCTTGTGTCCTCTTGGTAATTAACAGAGGTCCACACACACACACACACACCCACACCCACCCACATGCACACGCAAGACCAGCTTGCAACTACCTGGATCACACTTACGCATCCATCGCGCAGCACTCATCTGTTGTTTATCAAGCCATGCTTGATGTAATCTTGCAAGCATGAAGCTTTCCGGGTTCCGGAACCAATCAGGACTCAAGGCTCACCAGTCTAATCTGGACACAACAGGAGACCTGTCCTTTGTTCTAATCTTGGCACCACAGGGGGTTGCCGTTTTAGTACATGTCTTGTGCTTGTAAGGGGTGAGGATTCCAGCTGCCACGACGGACCCAGGAATTCCTCATGAGGGCCACCAGCTGTCACGAAGACCCAGGTGCGCCTTCCCCCTAATTAAGCGTCCATGCAAAGGTGGCCCTGTCACTGGTAGTTTTCGTTGGCTGAGGTACCAGTGACGGGCCCTCAGCCCCCTGCTCCGAAAAATCGCAGAATTCAGGTCGTTTGGTTTGAGGGTTCTGTGGATTCACTCTTAGCAACAGAGGTCCACACGCACAGGAAGCCTTGATGGCAAAGCACATCCGTGCTGTCCACACTTAGGCAGACACACGTAGCTTCAGCTGAAAGCTGCCCTTGGGGCTGACACGGGCCTGTATGGCTGCAGTGCCGAAAGAATGGAAAGGAAAACAACGAAACCGAACAAACTGCAAACACTGCCCTGGCAGAAGGGCGCGCGACTGGCTCTGAAACCGTAAAACGGTAGCAGCAAACTAAACAGGTTGTAGGTTGCGCTTGGCGCATTGCAGTACGTCGTACCTGCAAAAGCAAAAGGAAAACGGAAAAAGGAATACGAAAAATTAGGGGTGGCCCACGTTGGGCACTTCAAACATCTTCAAACCCCGTTCTCGTCTACGACGAATAGGTAGAATAAATGTATGTTGGAGGAATGCGCTGACGGTTCGCAGGTCTTACAAGCAGCCGCAGCCCCGTAGCGCGAATCCTTTGTGTCAAGCCGCTGCAGTTCGCAGGTCTTACCAAGCTGGCGCAGCCCCGCAGTGCTTGACGACCGACAGCTGAACCCAGCCAGGGCGTTTGAGAAACTTCATAGCATGTCGAAAACAGATAGCTGATCCTTCGCACAGGGGCGGCTAGCTAATCTTGGCACAGGGGCCGATTTCACTTTAAAGGTCTGAATTCATCGGAGCAACTCTGAAATCGTGGTCTGCGGATAGTAAAGCCGGTGGTTCCATCGGATCTGCAAAAAGTCCAGACCTGCAATGAAACCTGGCATCAAAAGCTGGCATGAAGCCCGTAACGAGCAAAACATCGCAACCGAACAAATCGAATGCCGGCACCATCAGAGCTGGAATTTTATTCGGACCTGGCGGTTCCACTTCGGGAGCCAATCCACAAGATCCCTGCCTTTATCGTAACTGGTCTGGCAGGTATATGCACGGGCTGACGCCGCTGCAGGTAGCATCAGGTAGCACGATAAACGAATACAAGACCAGCTTGCAACTACCTGGATCACACTTAGGCATCCATCGCGCAGCCACTCATCTGTTGTTTAAGTTCGGTACGAACTACATTAGAACTTTCCATGAAGCTTTCGGGGTTCCGGAACCAATCAGGACTCAAGGCTCACCAGTCTAATCTGGACACCACAGGGGGCCTGTCCTTTTTTTCTAAGCTTGGCACCACAGGGGGTTGCCTTTTTAGTACATGTTTTGTACTTGTAAGGGGTGAGGATTCCAGCTGCCACGACGGACCCAGGAATTCCTCATGAGGGCCACCAGCTGTCACGAAGACCCAGGTGCGCCTTCCCCCTTTAATTCGCAGGTACGTTTCCACGCCCTGTCACTGGTAGTTTTCGTTGGCTGAGGTACCAGTGACGGGCCCTCAGCCCCCTGCTCCGAAAAATCGCAGAATTCAGGTCGTTTGGTTTGACGGTTCTGTGGATTCACTCTTAGCAACAGAGGTCCACACACACACAGTGCGTTACAAAGCTACTCGCATATACACCCATTCAATATACGGCCATGGTTCTCACCGCAATCCGCTGCCTCCTGGGCTTGCAGGTCTTGGGCGGCACCGGGCAGCGTTTGATACGACCTGCACAAAGAAGAATACGAAAGGAGGCAGAACAAGACTACCTGACTTTCTGCTGACTACAGGAGCGGGACAGCAGCCGTGAACTTCCCGGACTGTCGCCACTGCCTTCGCGGTCGTAGTAGGGATTGGCCCCTCCGAAGGAGAACACACGCTGCTTGAGAGCCCCCTGATTACCTCAGAGAACAGGGAGCAACATGCTTACAAGATCATGTTTACAAGATCCGTTTCAGTGAGTCAGGTGCAGTTCTGAGATGTACACTGCGCCTTTCAAAGGGTGAAGATACCTGTTGAGGAGTGCAGGTTCGCAATTGTGCCCCGTGTCTTCGACGCTTGCGCTGCGATTTACGTGCACCTTCGGCTCTGTCGGAAAGGACTATTGACTATTCTTGCTCTTCTTCAGGCTCCAACCTCCAAGCGGTGCTTCCCCCTAGCCTAGACGTGAAGCGTGCCAAAATTCCCTATGCGACACCTCAAATATCACAATCTATCACAAGTGACTTGCGGCATCTGGAGCCGTCTAAGCCGCATTTCATGTGCGGCTGAGGCTTGACTCTGGGACTCCCCAGACACTGAGTTACGACTCAGCCGTGAAACATCGTGAAACTACTTCACTGTTCGATTGTGACCATCACTGCGCAAACAAAGTCCACCCTCTCGGTTCCTTTGCTTTTTACTGACCCACCGCGCCGGGATGATTCAAACGAAGATGGCACTCGCCTTCTCGACTCATATTACGCTCCCTCCCCGATGGCACAAACTAGCTTGGCTAAGGATTCTGGTTGCTGAGAGCATGCCGAACCCAAGCCATGATGGGATAGTCCAGTTGCGCATCTGGGCATTGACCGGCGCACGCGAGTACGCAGGGTCGACCACAGCGCAGAATGCAAGGTAGTTGAACCTCGCTGGCTGATTGCGTGACAACTAAACGAGGGCACAACGTAATTAAGAAGAATGACTGTGTGACCCTTCGCAGGCAGGACAGCTTGCCGCTGAGCCCCAGATCACGATGGAGATGTCATTTTCATCTCACTTCTTATAGGTTATACTGCTATGCTTGCATAAGCATTGGAATCCTCAACCAGTTCGGCTTTCAAGGCTTTGCTTCCGAGAGGCTCTTTTCCACTCTCCTGGGCTGCGGCATCACCCTCACGCGTCGAGGCTTTATTAAATTCCCACATCTCTAAGGCAAACTGCGTCCTGCACAGACACAGGAAGAAACCTCACAAGAAGTTAGCTGCAGTTAGCTAAATTGGACGGGGAAGGACGTGGACAAGCTCTCCGGCCGAGCAGCAGTGTCGCAATATGCTTTGCAAAGCACCTGGCTCGGGCATCTCTAGTGGAAAGTCCGGCGTTCGTAACACGGAAAACTTGGAGGCCGACAAGACCTGCAGAAGAGAAATACAAAGGAATCACACCAACCTCCAGATCTTCTCGCGTGATGGATTTGACACTCAAATCATCCATTACCTTAGACAAGAGCGCTCTGTGCATCAGCCAGGCAATGGGTGTAAGAAGAACGTCAAGCAGGATCCAGCCGAGGTGCCCTCCAAAAGTGCAGTGCCAGTACGTGGCCGTAGCATGCCTGCCCAGGCTTCCTTGGCTCTTGCCAAATTTCCAAAGATCCATTTGGCTGGTTGGTCCTAAATCTCGTGCCAAGCTTCGCATAGTTCTCGAAGAGTGCCGCTGCATCCAGTCCTCTTGCACGAACATGCGTGGCCACGGCGCTGTGTACCTGCAGGAATCACGGCTGTCGCACAAGCTGTCACCTGTCACGCCTGTGATGCGGATCCGATTGTGTCATGCTGGGAAGGCATGCTCTGCTGAACGCAACAAGCAACGACAGATCCAAGCTCTATCCCTCTTGTGGGCGATTCACGATGTCGCACGAGTGTCCCGGTGGCCTTGTCCAAGATGGCCCTGACGACGGGGCTCGTGACTTGCGGCCGTTCCTTCGAAACATATCCCGCTCTTGCTTTGGCCTGAGCATTCAGCGTGGCATGCTTGGAACGTCTGCACTTACAAAGACACGCCGTACACTCTGCAACAACATGCAACAGCCACGAGCCCGACCCTTGTAATTGCTTCGGCTGACGGCCAGTCTCTCTGGCATTTCAAGAAGCAAAAAGGCCGGTAAGAGCGGCTCAAGTCCAAGCAGCTGTCTTTGTTTCAGTCTTCTCGATGCGCTGCCGATTGGCCGCGTCTAGCTCCGAGCAGAAGTCGTGGTAGCGGAATCGCCCATCGGAACTTTTGTACCTCAGACGTTGCGCCACACTGCTCTGAGACAGATTAAAGGCCAGGTCTTGCCTGATGACTCCGTCTTGCAAACACACTCCCGGCAGGCCTGTCGAAGAGTTGCTGCACCTCCTCAGGACGTAGTCTGAGACCCATGGTGGTGAGGCCATTCTTGAAGCCGCCTTGCGAGACCACACCTCAGTGCTCAGTGCAGCAATCGGGGTAGCTCCGCCTTTCTCAAGCCGTTGGGTCCCAGCCTTTCTTGAGCGGGTCGAAGTCGGCGAAAGCATCCCAGAGTCGCACACGGTGAGTCATCAAATGTGACAGGAGCGTCTGCCTCGGTGTTCAGAAATCTTCCACGAGATTGCTATGGTCCTTACTCGATACGAGTAGCACGAACGAGAACGCTGTCAAGCCAGGTCGCATCACGTCGATCTTCGGCTTGGAGTACCGTGCACCGGCTGTTTGAGGCCGCGGGGGCAGCTCTGCGGAGGCACGAGGATTCCTGCACCGAAGAGTTCTGACCAGACTTGGCACGAGTCCGGTCTCAGTACGCTTGAGCTGTCGATGCCGTCTGGTTCCACACCAGTCGGGAATATCCAACACTACACCAAGCATGACTCCAACACGGGTCTCCCATTCAAGTATAAGCAGTGGGCCGGCTACAGCCGGCTTGCCAGCGTGGCTTGCTGAGATGCTCTTGACTGGCCTGGACTCCCGTGCTGTCTGGGGCCGCTTTGGCATGTGCGTCTTCTCGCTTTGATCTCCGTCCTCCCGGTAGGATGCTGGCTCACAGAAGACGATCTGCTCCAGCGACCAGCGCGAGAAACAAACACACCGCTGCACATGCACCCCGACCCCGAGTGCCTGCGACCTTGGCTCGCGGGCACTCTGTGGCCGTGGAGGACCTTGCATGGGTTTGCGGGACGAAGAGGAGGTTTCTGCATGAATCTATCTGGGCCCAATTACAGTCATGCCGTGATCGACAGAAGTGCACACGAGCCGTACAGATTTCCCATCTTCTCGGCCCTGTGAGATTGGAAACCCGATGTACATCGCTAACAAGCTACTAGTAGCAGCCAGCGAACAAAACTGCAAGAGTCCACAAGAAGCCTTCACAAATAGTCACTATTCGCAGAAACTGACGTATGCCTACACAACATGGCTGAACTGCTCATAAATTCACGTATCCCTCTGCACTCATTTGCCGGAGGAGCGTTGCAACGGAAAGCCGGCAGAGGTAGCTTGGAGAGGGTAGCCTGGGAGTGGGTGCCGTAAATTGCTGCGATCGAGAGACTAAACGATAGTAAGCAACAGTAACAACAAATCACAAAAAGGGTATAAGCAGAATGTTGAGATCTCTGCTGCGTCGTAAGACTCCCGACTTGTCTTCCAACTCCAAGAAGCTGTGAGTTGCCGTTATGGGCTGCCGTCCCAACACGCACTCCTCTGACTGCGAACGTCGGTGAAGCCTACAGGCCCTCGATGTAAGGCGGGGAGTAGTGGGGGCTGGGGCCCTACCGGCTAATTAAACACTTCAGTTCTTGCCATCCTACTACAGTAGAAGCCCAAAAGCTGGAAACCCAATAGCCTCAATCCTTAAAAGTCATGTATAAGGAATCCCAGCACTAACTGTCTTTAATTAATCGGTTTCCAACTTTTTGGGGTTTACCATAAGTGGGTATACTTGGGCTCTGAATGCGTGCGGCTGCCGAAGTATCTGCTTTCCCAGGTCAGGGTTTTGAGCTGTTGCATGGTAGACAAAATTTCACGTGTCGACGTATCTTCGCGGGAACGGAAAGGATTGGGTGCAGAGATCTCAAGACAAGCATGCACAGTATAAGTGTTTCCTGTGTCTGTGCTGTGTCCGGGAGCCTGAGGGATCGCGGCGTAGTCGAAGGGCGTCTTCGAAGCAGGAAACTTACAAACTTACAAATATGACTGTCTGTGGCAGGGCTCACTGAACAATCGTCTGGCAAGATGTTGCGGAGTTTTTTTTTTGAAGCCGGTTTCCTATCGCTCTGCAGAAGCCGTCAGGCTGCACATGATGATGTGAGCCACATAGTCACTAGTCCAGCACAGCTCCTCCATTTCGTGCTGGAAGGCAAAGATGCGAAAATAGCCATCATGGTCAGTGAACCGATCGAGTAAAGGCCGCACCTGGACAAGGATGAAGCTTCTGGCTCACCAGCCAAGCTGCTTCGAGCAAGATCAATCTGAAAATCAAATCCAGTTCGAGAGCAATCATTCTTCGGAAATCAACTCGCTTCAAAAAATCAAGCAACGGACCATGGACTTGAGACTAACTAGACAACAAGCCAATCCCGTTTCAATTGCACCGACCTGGGTCGGTGCACCGTCTGAGAGCAAAGCGCATACTTGCGGAAAGGGCTTCGAGTTTGGGAGTGGTTTCCCCGCTTCGTATTCCACAACTCTCGACTTAGCAAACAGCCAGCCATTATGAACGTGTCCTTACCATCTTCCGGGTCCGGGGTGATACCGACAAACTCTGACCATGCGCCATCTCCAATGAAAGTACCCGTCACAGGGTCGTGTTAACATGTCTTGCTCAGTCCTGTCCTACCCTAACCCAAGATCGTAAATCCAACATCGGCAGGCTCTGGAAATGCGCACCCATCCTCTTGCAGTCGATTCAGTCATGTAGTCTAAGCGGTCAAACGAACAGGGCTCAAAATGTAAGCTTGCCGATCTGAGACTCCCCGGTCTTTAATCACTCGCAGCTCCTGTCGTTGGTGTCGAGGCATGTGGAGCTTTATTATGAAGTCCAGAGGCTGCAAACGGAGACATTACAACAACAACACGGCCGGCATGTTGGGGTGTGATGATCCACTTCTGATGACCTATAACTTTCCCATGCCCTCAAGCCCCACTCTCATGTATCTTGCAAAAATACAGGAATACACAGATTTTGCAGAGCATCCGTGACCTCGGTGGCAGAGAGTGCGCTGGGGATGGTGGGAGTCGTCCGCGTCAAGGGAAAGATCCTCCGCTCCAGCACAGTTGCTTGTGAGCCTGTAGCTTTGCCGCTTTCAGAATTTCAGATTAGGTATGTATCAACTGCTGACTCGGCCTAAAACGGAGAGTCCGAATTTCCCGGCCTACGCTAGAGCCAGAGAGTTCGCCCCGCTGAAACAATCGCCAAGTCCTGAGGAAGTGGTCAGGATGGATGCGTCCGGCGCGGGCTTCCAGGCTGGACCAATAGCTGTCGTCAAGGGCGGTGCCGAGATTGATGCCTGCTGCAGACGGGTGCCAATGAAGACAAGTCAAGGCGTCGCTGCGTCCGAGTCTAGAAGATATGTAGCAAATGTTGCAGAGAGCTAGCAACGCCACACCTCGGGCTTCGCAAAGGGCGCCGATCCGATGCAACAGCTGACGATACTTCTCCTTGAAGGGCAGCCAGAGCGAGATGCGACGAGAAGCAAACTTGGAGCCGCCGGGAAAGATGCAGACAATTGATGATCGCGCTCGAACAGAACCCTCCAGAAAGATCAGCTCAGTTGCAAGATCTGCCGGCGGCTTAGGCTCGAAGACCGACATCACATCTTGGATTCGGATTCTGAAGCGCTCTGGGCGAAAGCCGTTGTGCAGGCTTTCCGAAATTAAAACACCATCCGCTGACCTATACAAGCTGGCTCTAGTAAATTTGAATTGAAGGGAATCTCGAGCGACAATGCCCGTGCCCGGTCACGAGATACAGTTGCAACGCCCAACGCACGAATCTTGAGATTAAATGACTTGACAATGGGATTGAAGTTCTGCTGCAGTAAGGTGTCATCGCCATCTTTATTCATCGTCGTCACCAGCGTAATCATCATTAACACCGCTGCTGCTGATGCCATTTCCCCTGCTTTCGTCGTTGAGCGTACGGCAGAGGTGGAACACACGGAAGCGGTGACGGAAGTGTGTCTTGCTGGTGTATCACAGTATCGCCGCTGGCATGTGCCCGGCTCTGAAAGAGGGTTCTGGCAACCTCATTCTGCCGAGCTGCCGTGGCCTGGGGGCCCAACTTCGGCGCGGGGTGTCTTCTCCAAGAAATGAGTTGTAAAGGTCGTCTCCACCTGCAGCGGAAACCGCTGAAGTCGGCACAAGTGTGATAAGCACAAGACGGAAGGCAAAGGCGCCTCCAGGCAGAAGCGTGCGAAGTCCACCAGGAAGGGCTGCCCAGCCAGGCGGGGGAAAAACTCGAAATGCTCGGCCAAGGCCTTCGAGGCTTCGCGACACCAAAGAGCGTGAAGTTAAAACATCAGCAGCTTTTTTCTCAGAGGACCTGCAGCTTGAGCGTTGGTAGACGCTCTTGAAGCCATTCTTTACTATCAGTTTTCCAGCTTCTTGCATCGCATCGGGGGAGAGCTGAGATGCTCTAAGAGATGTTGAAAGCTTGCGGAGCATTCTGGATCCTGCCTCTGCATCAATCGGCATTTGTGCATCGCTCAGTTGCCGTGGAGCCATGAGCCCTGTCAGCCCTCGGAGAAATTGATCTCCTGGGAGCTCCAAAGACTGGTGGTCGTGAAGTGCCATGCTTATACCTGCCTCCTCAAAAAAAATACCGAGTTTATGCGCACTTTTGTGGTGTGCTGGTAGCAGCTGCCATGCTATAGGAACTGCTCAAGCCAGCGAGGCGTGACTTGGAACTGCTCCCTCGGCCGAGAGTCGCGTACATCTTCCGTAGTTGAGTCTGTCAAAGTCCTTGAAAAACCTGATGCAGCTTTCCGCAGTGTTTTCACCATTAGTAATGGAAAACTCACAGCGTCTGGGAATGCAGGCATGGAGACTCTTTGGGTCGGAGCTTTCGCTGGAAGACATGGAGCTTGACGTGTCGCATGAACTCTGTAACCTCAATCTTGCAAAGACTGCCAGGGCCGAAAGCGCTCCGATGATAAAGGAAGCATGGCACAGCTGCCTCTCCCGACACCTGCACTGCAGCCACATTGCCGCAAAGCTGCGAAAGGGTAGACACTGTGCCCATGCCGAAATTAGCGTAGCATCGGACTATAAAGGAAGTACCAAGATGCATCGCACGCAGCATGCCGAAGCCGACCAGGTGCGGAGCCCGGACGGGGCCGGAAGCGACGACCTTTCGCAAGCTTCTCTTAGACAGCAGTTGCATGCACAGTAGTTGAACACTTCTCCGTTGCGACGTGCTTTCTGAAATGGATGGATCGGAGAAGGACCTATGCCTCACTCAGTAGCAGACAAACAACCTTCGGAGCACCGAAGTCTTTCGCATGCGGACATAGACACAGCTAGTCAACATACACCAGCTGTGCAGCACTGCTCGCAATGTTGGAGATACTGATGGCAGCAAAGCCACACTCAAACGCAGCAGCCGCACGCAAGTGCGGTGGCGCTTTGGGTGCCAGCGGCTTCTCAAATATTGACACGACGGGCTGAACCTGCACGGGATCGAAAAGTGAACACGGCAGCGGAATTGTCGCCAGCCTTGCCTGCTGCAGTGCGTAGTTCTGAATTCCACTTGAAGTTGGGGGTTCAACGCGTCATCTATATTGGGATCCAAGAACTCGAGAAACCTTGCCACTGCAGTTTCATGCCGGTTCTATTGGCTGCACTGACCGCTTTCAACTGTCTAGGGAGTCTAGGTGTCTAGAGACGATTGTTCGTGGTTGAGCCGCCCAAGTCCCAGCTAGCCGAAATCCAAGTATCGATGCACTGGGCAACCGCAGGGAGCCACAAACCGAGCCTTCGGAAGCTCAAAACTCACCCGAAATCGCACCTGCACGGTACGTTTTTTCATTCTGTGTATGTACGCATGCATGGGTTGGCGTCCTCACTGACAATATAGGTCCCGTTGCGCAGTGTACAGGCCTCGCGCGTGCCAACCCATGTCTCTACATATATGCAGTAACAGTGGAAATGCGAGCCAAACCCCCGTAAGCAGGAATCGCCGCCGCAAAAGAGCTGCGAATCGCTACGTCATTTGACAAGTTGAGGAATGCGCCTCAGCAGCTTCAGGTTCAGTGAGTTCAGTGGTCGGCGCTTCCAGGCTGGGGCCATCCGGCGACACGAAAACCTCCGTGCACTTCCGTGGTTGAGGGAAGTAGCACTTCTCTTTTGCAGAGCCAGGCTGCCGCTTGGGTCATGGAGACTGGAGAGAAGGGCTCTTCATCCGCTCCATCTTCACCCTCTTCCTCCTCGAGCAGACTTTCTCCTGTCTCCTTAAACGGACTGACAAGGAGACCATTTCAATTTACTGCTCCTGCATCGTGAGAAGTGCATGACATTGCATGCAGTCTCTTTCATGCGGCTCCTCGTAGCACGTCGAGCCAGTGAGTTCCATGGCGCCCTTGGCCTCTTGAACCTGAGCCAAAACCATGCTAGCTGCTAGCGCACTCTACACTCTGCACGTCTCCACCGATGCAGCCGCCTGAGAAAGCGGGATCTGCAAGATGTCTGCCACGTCTTCTGGGGCCACGTTGCGCGCGAGCATGCCTGAATTTACGTCCAGGCTCTTGTGCACAAAAACACACTGCACCGAACGTGCGATGCACTCTGCTGTTGCTGGAGCTAGGATAGATTTCTGCCGCACTCCCCTCCGGCAACAAGCTTCATGTCACCATTGCTGCACACTGTCAAGATGCCTGCGCCCCGACCACCCATCCACGCATGCAGGGTCATCGTGCAGCTACACCCCCACAATCAAACCCCACAGGCTGTGGTGCTCGACTGCGTCTCGCTATTTCCAATTCTCAGTGGTAAGCAAGCACAAGGCACAAGCACGACCGTATCAAGCTCGTTGCCGGCGACCTCTTTCTCAAGAACTCCAGCTGCAAACTGCGAGTCAAGGGACGCTGGGTGAGTGCCGGCGTGTTGTCCTGCAAACTGCAAGCCAGCAGCGATCTCGAACTGAACTCGTCGCTGTCCCAAACACCGCTCTAGTACAAGTTAATTAAAGTGTCAACCTAATCTGTAGAATCCCCCGCGTAATTGCAAAATCCAGTTCCCAGAACGTAATTAGAAACCCCGCCATATTTGCAGAATCCAAGCGGCCTGAGCGGAAAAATGTAAGCAGAATCTTGCTTATGTAGATGAAGGCTCAAGGAGCTCAAAAGGCTTTGAAGCTCCTGGGTTTCTCCGGGGCTGTAAGCAGGGCTGTGACACGTCTGGCTTCTGGACTCTTACCAAGCTTCTGAAGTTAGTGGTGGCTTGACACTGATGCATGGCTCTGATGCTGGATCCGGACTCTTATTACGGAGGCTGGGGCTCACATCCTTGGGAGGGGGGCGNGGGGCGGGGGGCGGTTCTTAATATGAGTGAACATTACCAGAGTACGGCGTCAGGCGGTCCCGATCCAACTCCATAGATCTCTCTGCAGCGCCAAAGGCCTGTTCCGACCGCGAGCCAAAGAGGCCTTGAGCCAAAAGATGGTTGCACGCACGCTTGGGCACAGCTCCCTATAGTGTTGCTCCGCGCGAGAACACAGGCATGGTGCAGGGACATGCCAGGATGGCCCAGCATCGTGTAGATCAGCCTGCTCAAGGCTCAGCACTGTGCTACATCAAGAGCAGGCTGGCTCGTTACAGGAAAAAGCCAACGTGACCTATGGATCATGAAGCTTTGGCTACAGCAGGACCTCAAGCATCCGCGAATATCTACGAAGCGTGGGCGTACCATGTGCACAGTGGGAAGTAATCAAACGGTGAATGTTTAGCATCGAGCTGCGAACCGTTTTCATCATCTACCAAACCGGCCTAGGCCCCTCAAGCCCTAACAGAACCAATTGCTCTTGTTGCCAGCTTGGGCACCCCGAAGGCGGGCAACGGCTCGTTGGCGCTGACGACCGGCTTGGCCTAAACCGCACGATGAGACTACTTCTGGTCGTATCGACTTCCGCATAGTCGAGAACATAAGTTGGATGGAGCAAAGCGAGAGTCCACGCCTCGTGCATCGAGCGATGAGATCGGCCCGACTTGCCCGAGTGCGAGCTTCGGCCTTCTGCGGGGTAGGAGGCGGAAGCAGGCAGGGATGCTTTCCATGCCCGACGCAGAGTGTTGATGGAACTGTACGTTGTAAGCCCTTCCGAGGCCACCGCGGCTTCGTCCGGTGTTTGGAGCACTGACATCCTCGGCCTCAAGGCTCAGCGAAGCTCAGCAGACTTCCGGCATGAAAGCTCGCCAGTCTCACTTCGAGGATGCTCTCAAGGCACTTGCGCGCGATAGGAGTGCAAACACTCCTGAAGAAGGACCCCAACTTGGGCTCAAGCCGGCACAGGCATGCCGAAGACTGGTAGCATGGCCTCGGCCTGCGTCGGAACGGCATCAGAAACCCGCATCTAACCATTATAAACAACTTATCACAGCTCCCGACCAGACCAATAGAAAGGACTGCGTGCAAAGTGTGTGCAAGACTATCACAGGACTCGACTACTGGCTTGAACCTGTCAGCAAACTCAGCTCCGGGCAGGTGTCTGCATGCCTTAGAAAGTAAGCTGCATGGGTACACATACCAACAAGAATCACAATTGCTCTGTGGGCGATTCGGTGGTCAGAGGTAGTTTGTCGCAACCTTCAGCCAAAAGAACTGTTTTGCTTGGTCTCCATGCAGCTGCACTGTCTGGTCTCAAGTCCTGTGAAACTCAGCGCTGTTGGCTTTGTTGTTGCTGCTGCGCGTACTCCTGACAACAAATCACCACAAGCAAGTGAATCCACTTCACTTTGCCTATTCCGCTTGTACGTGCAATCGCGTGCATTTGGCTGACCATTGCGTCTTGCACATCTCATGCGGCCCCAGCCAAACCCCAAACCAGCTCTGCTGCCACCACCAACTTCGTTTGCAAGATTCCATGCTTGAACAGGTTTGCCTGGAACTCCTTCTCCATTTGCTCTATCTGTTCAAGGGTCGCTGACCTTGGTATTGGCGCCTGCGACACTGGACTCAACATCAAGCAACAGAAATGCTACCAACGACATAATGCGTTAAAGCCGAGGTCACTTGATCGGCATGATCTTCGGCTTGCAGAGAACTTCGGAAAGGTTGCCCTTCCTTGCGAGTCCCACGCTGCATGTGCGAGCCAATTTGATGTCCGAGCCTTCGAGCTATGCAATATGGTATATAGTGTAATTAAATCGCGCTACCCTGTGCAAGCAGCACGAAAGTCGAAGTCCGATAGCTCCAACATCCCAAAGCCCACCCAAATCTAACTCTGGTTTAACCCAGGGGCTCGGAGTACACGAGACCCGCTTTCGGCCTTCCAACGTGGAGTTGTAAGCTTGGGTTTAGTGCCAATTTGCGAGGTTTTCTTCAGTTTGCACACACGTACTGGTATGGAGCTGGGTAATGGGGCCTCACTGGGACGACTCGACAACTCCAACTACCAGCGGCTAGTGGCCAATGCCAGTTAAAGCGAAGGGTGAATGCCGCCACTGCGCGATTCTGCGGAATCCGGAGTCTGTCCCAGTGTAGCCGATGCCGAGTGGCAGAATTTCAGGGATCACGGTATGCTTTGCCGCATCATCCATGCTCTCTTGCAGTTCTCGCGGCCGTCAGCTTGAGCAACGAATCTTGCTTCGGCAGTCGACAGCGAGAGGTTCATCACTTACGTTTCGCCGCTGCGAACTTAGCAACTTCGCTCGGAAGACCCTGGTCATGAAGTCAGTCACTGTTGTAGTGACCGTGGTTGGCACTCCAGGACAAAAAATGACTGAAACATGACCAACACATGGAAGTCCATTGGAACCTGCACCGTGTCTTTCTCTGAGCTTCCTGCGCGGTTACAAATGTAAATCGCGGAAGCTTCGCCGAAGTTCTTTGGGCTGCTGAGGGCGCAGCTGGAAGGCCCTGGCTCTGCCTTGCAAGCGCAACAGCAAGAAATCCGTATGAGTAATCATTAATGTATAAGATACCAAGTTGAACGCAAAGCGAAAGCCGTACAGAACGCATGCCTGTTTGTCGGCTGGGCCGAAAGCAGCTAAGGGAGCAACCGGCTTCATGGCGGCCAGTGCCTCGGCATGGGACTGAGTTGGCGACCGTCCACATCTTTAAGCAGGGATTCCAATGGCCTCGGCAGCGGCGGCGCCTCCGCCCGCAATGGCACCAACCTCGGCACGTGAGGGCGGAGGAACAGCCAATCTTGCTGATAATATGAATCAACAATACAGTAGCAAACGCAATACTATACCATTTTGTGCCTCACCTGTTTTCACTTCGACTACGAGGCCGTCAAGCGCTGAGCACAGCGCAGTGCGTGAACGATGAAGGTGTCTTTTGGGTTTCTCCGGCCTGGGGCAAGCGAAGCTGACGTGACGAAGCAGGTGTCTTCCGTTACCTTCCATGCAGTTGGGCAAGATGCAAGCGTATGCAAACGTTTCCCTCGCAAAGGTGGAAGAGCAGTTTGCAGATGCTGGCTCAAGTCCAAGAGAGAACCTCGCTGCGGAAGCTCAGAGTCCAGGCGGTCCCAGCTCCGATAACGAACTCAATAAGTCCTGCAGTTGCGGTGAATCGACATCAGCAGGCGACACCCTTAATCGACACCTGAGCCTTGCAGTTCGCAAACGGGTCGGGCCGACTTAGACCTCTGAGCCTTTGAGATGATTCCGTCAACCGTTAAGAATTCAACGAACAAGAACTTGTCAGCAATTCCCTCAAAACTCCTCAGCCACGCGCTCGTCTTTGCTGTCCCCACTGTTCCCTGGAGCCGTCGGTGATGGCTCTTGTATCGAATGATGACCCGAGCCCGGGCCCCGACCCTACTCTGCGACCTGCAACTGGCCGAACATTTCTACATACCCAGAAAAGGCTGAAAACTGCTCTTCAATTAGACTCGGCTGCAGTTTTGGACTCTCGTACAGTTATGCCGAGGCTGCTGCTTTTCTTTTCCCGCTTATTCAGGATTTGCTCCTGAGGACAAGGCCAAGCCGGTGCATCGCCCAACCCGAAGAAAGTGAGACGACGCAATGCTGTTTTGGAGCACCATTTCTCTCTAAATCTATCTCAACCAAAGCGGGGGGCACCACGGAACATTGGCCCTGCCGTCTGGACTGCACAGCTGTGGGGCCCGACCACTCGATCGCGAGCCGCCTTGCAGTTCCACGAGGGAAGGCGAAGGGTGAGCAAATTTCAATTTCCACGGAGGCCTGTCTGGCTTGTTCCGACTGCTTCAGCTTCTCCTGTAGCTCCTGCTTCTGCTCGACCAACTTCCTGACAGAGGGCGGCGCTCAAGTCGGGCCATTGGCTGAGTGCCGCACGTGCCCTGCACTTCACTGCTCAGCGTCGGACTCGCGCTTGCGGTTTGTCCCTCGGAGTTGTGTAGTCACAGGCTGGGGCTACGGCCCTTAGGTCCTCTGACCTGACCGAGGCAACATTGCTGAGGACAGCTCGATCTCGCTCTGCCCGCAGCTCAGCATTCTCCTCCTACCAGGTGAAGGAGGCACATTGTTGGCCGGCGACGGCCAGCAAAGGAAAATCTTGCCAAGCAGGAGCTCATTCAGATGGCTTGCTTCCACTTCCACAGACTTCCCTTGGCTGCAATGCCTCCAGCTGTTGCACTTTGGCTGTCAGGTCCTGGGATGGTTTTACGAAGATGCCATCATGAAGAACCCTTCCGGCAAATGTGGCGAACAAGTGTTGCAAGCATCTTCGCTGCAATTGACCGCGCCGCAAAAGCTGCAAAGCGCTTCCGCCGAAACCGTCCTGGAGCTGCTGCGCATAACCCGCGATCTCCTTGGTTCCAATTAACGGTTGGTCCCGCATCATGTTCTGGAGCAGACATGAGCTGAGGTTTGCAAGTCGCTATCCAGCTAAGAGCCCGACCCCGTCCAGAAGCTCAGCAGCATCATCCTGCACACTTCGCTTCACTGAACGGCTCTGGCTCTCTCTGGGCTGCAATAAGAACTGCCCATCCACAACAGATCTTAGAAAGGAAATTCGATTCAAACGCTTGTTGCTGCCCTCGCGGCCGCACCCAGTCCTCGAGCTGAGAATCCTGCAACAAGCACACAAAGCATCACCCAAATTGATACTTCTGGCTGCACCTGTTCGATTCTCGTTTCGCGGCGTGCCTTCACATGCTCCGCAAGATCTGCTAAGGCCGAATGCCTGAAATCTCCACTGTTTTCAATGCTTGCAACGTTCTTCGCATCACATGTATGCTAGGGCTGGCACGCGTGCAACAGCTCCTCGTCCTTCCCGGAAATGACCTCGACAGGGCTCAAACTGCAGTCACAGGCAGTAACTGGACATCGAATACGGGACGAACACCGTCTTCTTGAAGGGCCTCTGGTCAACAGAGCAAACTCGATGTGAACCACACTTGGCCGAAATCCTCTTTCTGTGAACACACCCTGAAATTGACGCCTACAAAACAAAACCGGGCGAGCCATGCCTTGCAACTGCTGTCGCTTACAGCGAAGTCCGGAACTGCCCAGAACAGTTTCGGGCGTGGCAGAGAGGACTCAGGTTTCAAGAATAACATCCCAAATACCTGCCACAAATTGGACAAACACGCAGCATCCTGCAGATTCTGGAGTCAGCGGGTCCCATGCGTAGAAGAGCTCTTCCTCGTGGGCGCGAGCCTCGACGCTCAGTGACTGCAGAAAGGTCTGCATATGTCTGAATGTAACAACCCGCGAGGGGTCATCCAAACTTCCGAAGCTTCGTCAGGTAAGCTCGGCACCAGGTCCCTCTGCTCGCAGACCACAGCAAGCTCTTCTTGCAAGTCCTTGAGTGCAAAAACTAGGGCCTAGGGCCACGGTCCCTTTCACCCCTTTCGGCTCGGCCTCGGAGATGCCTTGGAGCCGGCTCAGCTCCTCCAAAAGCCGGGGACCTCAGCCGGAGCCGACACATCCTTCGCTAAGCAACTCGCCACTAAATAACAGCTTCACAGCCAGCGTCTGTGGAGGCAATGCGGTAGAAAGCGGACGGAACGATGCAGTTTTGGCTGTGGTCGAGACTCGAGACAAGCACGCAGACAGGAATCTGGCAGCTCTTTGGCTGTGCTCCTGCTGTTGCGGCTCGATTTCTGCTGACGGTCTGACGGAATGGGCGCACTATAGCCTGGCTGTGGACCCACAGTCCTGTCCGCAAGTTGCTCCATGTGGTGCTTAACTTGGGTTGCCGCACACCGCAGCTTGCTGGCTAGGTACTGTGAAAACGAGTTCTTCAAGACGACCCGAGGTAGTTCAAACAAAGCGAGTTGGTCCTTGTCCAAGACTAAGCAGCCCCGCAGCAGCAACGGGTTCGCGCTGCCACCGATTTCCTTCCCACCACTGGCCTGCAAATCTTGCAAAGAAAAAGGGCCGTGCCCAGCAGTGGGAGGCAGCCCTTCTCTTCACACCAAACCAGAACATTTTTTCAGCACTCGCACTCGAGCGAGCAGGCGAGCGTTCCCCCACCAAACCAGAACATACAACATCTCCAACACACTGATCTCATGCGCAATGCCAACTGAAAGACCGACAGCACTGCAGCTCTGCAAAAAAAGCTTTTCAACCTCTTGTGCACTTCGCCCACCTGTACTTCGAACGCAAGCATGATGCTGCTGTCCTGTGGGGAAGGTCCCGTGCATAATCATCTCCGTCGGATGATCGGATAGGGTGTTGGGTTCCATGGACGGGGAGTGACACTGATTTCAAGACAGAATTTCTTCATCTACCTTCTTTTCCTTCCGGATGACTGCCCTGATTCTCGGCTCATGCTGAGCAGCACATAAAGGCCCCCAATAACTCGCAGTTCTTGACATTGCCGCTATGATGTGGCAGGGTTCCGGAGATCCTCAGCTCTGCCGCTCCAGGCTCACATACCTTCCTTACGCAGAGCAGATTCTCGGATGTCCTTTGTGGTGGGAGCCGGAATCATCCAGGAGCGAACCAGGATGCAATCCTTCAAACCGGCACCGTCGAGAATCGCGGCTAAAAGCTTTGCCCAATGAAACAACAGCAAAAAGGGAACACACGGAACAGATGGTTCGGCCTCAAGAAGAGAGTAGTCAAGTCTCAGTTAAGTGGGGAAGCGAACAGAACTAGTGACTATATAGTGCTTTCGTTGAGATTGCTGCCAGCTGCGACGTCTGCGTTCCTTCCGTGTCTTCGGGGATTCATGTCTCTGTGTAGGTGTGTGTGTGTGTGTGTGTCTTTGGTTTTTCAGTTAATTCCATTCGACCCGTCCCCACACACACATACAGATATATATATATATATGTATACGTATACGTGCATACCTACCCTCTTGCTTGCCCACCTATCTAGCTGCCTACCTGCCAACCTACCTACCTGCTTGCCACCTGCCTACGTGCTTACTTGCCTACCTGCCTACCCACCTATCCATACCCACCTACCCACCTACGTACTTATGTATGCGCGTGCAGACGAGCACGTAAGAACGTGCATGTGTACTTATGCACGTACGCAAATGCACTCTTGCCTACCAACCTACCTACCTACTACTTACTTCCGCACTTACTCAAAATTCATACTTGTGAACGCGCGCGCACACACACATGCATTCAGTATTGTAGGCACGCGTAACTAACTATTTATGTATCTATGTGGATGTGCTTGTGTCTCCGGGGTCAGTTGTTTTTAACTTCCCACATCCTGCAAACATCCACGAAAACATCGAGAACCTCTCAGCCAGGCTGCACCGGCACCGGCAAAGCCAGCATAGGCCACATAGGCTTGCCGAGTTCGAGCACGAAGGACTGCTTCGTTCAGCCTGGGGTCACCAGGGACATTGCTGTGAAGTCGGACCAGGCCTCTCAGTCTCGTTGGTGCCAGCACATGCCCTGCGCCCTACATGCATACAGGACGCCGGAGATGGTGCAAATTGATGCAACGAAATCCAAGCACAAAGTGCGATGCGGTGCCCCTTTCTGGCATGGCACCCGCTCGGATAGCCTTGAGCTGATGCGGCGTAAAACCGCCAGCCTCATTTTGCAGTATGCTGACATCCAGGTGTTATGCAGTTAGCTGCATATACATGAGACAGCTTAACCTGCGCGACACACCACATACATTACTCTGCGGTTGAAATTATGCCGGGCAGCCGACCTACAGAAATTCTGAAGGACCGGTTGTAGGGCCTGAGGGAAGATTCCTGAAGACGTGAGCTGTGTTCCCGTATGGTCACTTGGACGCAGTAATTTGCCAGGCAGGGGTGGCAAAGAATCTTTAGAGCTCCCCAGATACAGCAACTCTCAACGTTGCCTCGACGTACTTGAGTCCAAGGAGCGCTCCATATATGCCAGGCAGGTTGCCTGGAATCGAGAAGTCTGGCGCAAAGTCTGAATGTTGCGGATTGCACACAAACTGTCACAGAACCGTGCGTAAGCTTAACTCACTCGATGATGGAAAGCATAAGTAGAATATGGACTAGTTAGCAAAGAGTGCTGGGCAGCACAAAGGCGCAATCTGTCGAAGAAGTCCTCGCTGCAAGCCGACCCATACTAGGTTACTAGGCTTCGCCCCTCCATTCAGCCACATCAGAACCCAGGACGTTTTGTGAGCTGTCACGCAGATTGAGTCTGTTGGGCCGGATTGCCCATACTGCACCTCCCTCTGCGGATCTGAACAAACACTGGGCTCGTGCCACCTCATGCACACATCCGTGCAAGTCCAAGTCCACCGCAGCCACACATGTCCTGCAGCATTCCACGCTTGCTAGAATGTCTTCCATGCCGTGCGGGAAACCATGCAAGAGTGGCACAGTGAGCATGAAACCCTGTGCGGCTGTATCAATCGTACAGGAAATAGATTCAGATAAGTCCTGTGTTGCCAACAGTCTGGTGGCGCGACTGCTACCCTGTCCTTAACGGACCGTGATGAGACTTGCTTAGGTCTACCCGGCAGATTCAATCGAGTATGTACTGCGGTGTGCAGAATTGCTTCAGCCAGGCTGCTGCCAATGCCTGGCAATGGAGGCTTCAGAAAAGAAGACTGAGCTTATAGGGAAGTGAATGGCAGCTGCAGGTGCATGCGAATCGTATCTCTCTACTTGTCCTGTCCTCTCCCGTACACATGCAAGATTCTTTGTCTTGGTACTTCGTGCGGGTCAGAGCCTCAGGAGACGCGGCCTGCGCCGCCTAAGATTAATAGTGCAGCCCCGGGTGGGTGTCTGGACGGCGACGGTCCCGCACTATGTACTGCAAAAATCTCAGCATTCTAGCAGTGATGCTTCGCGAGGTTGTTCTGGAAGCATCGGCTGCAATGATTCTTTGTCTGGGATTGAGCTCAATGTCACAATATCGGATGATGGCCCATAAAACCAGCCCTTGACCCCGCACCAGTCTGGTGCGTGTCCAAAAATCAAGACCGCGAAAAAGTAGAAAGGGTTGCATGCTTGAGTCTCAGGTGCGCCATGTGTCTCCGGCTCCGGCAGAGCCAGCTCGGAAAGCCGGCCGGCATCGGGCACCTGAAGCCGACATGAGTCTCTTCGACTTGCATTTTCCTTGCCCGGTGTCTGACACACTTGTTGCCGCTCGCTGCCAGCATGTTACAGCTTTGGTCCGGACATCTCAAGACCACAGCGGTTCAAGAATCACACTGGCAGTGGCACAATCAATGCTGGCCTCCATTACCCTGTCGCTCCGCAGGAAGATTAGCACAGCCCAGCCCCGCGCCACATCCACCTTGGTGCGACGAGTCTCTGTACTGTGCTGATCGAGTCGGTTAGGGTGCTTTGCCAAGGAGCTACCTGGCCTTCTCCACCCCGTTGAGTGATCGTGTGGCCCACCAATACGGAGTGTGGCCGCACCTGGCAGAACAGCACCCTAGGCCTAAACTCCTTAACGAAAGCTGTGCTTTCCCACTGCCTCAATGTGCACACTCACGTGAGGCTCTGGCCTTGTCCAACCAAGTGCGCAGCTCGTATTGCTCCTCAGACGAAGCACACTCCGCACACATGCATGCATCGGATTTTGTCTGTTGCGACAGGGACAAGAAATGCCTGACAGGCTGCTAGGGGCTCGAGCGTGCGGAGTACTCGCAGGACCTGCCAAAGCGCTGCGACTTGTCGCCCTCCCTCCATTAAGGTCTCTCAAGGTCGGTGGAACCGTGCAGGAGCCTGTGACCGGAGAATAATCCGATCCACTTTGGCAGCAGCATCTGCTAAGCAGCCTTTCCTGACAAGTCTGAATTGATTGAAGGGTCAGATGGAAAACTGGGTGGTGCTGCAAGTACAAGATGTCTTCCTCTGCTCAGTCGATGGTCCAACAGATACCCCATTCAACAGCCACATATCGGTGGAAGAACTGGTCGCCAGGTCACTGAACCAAGCGGTAGCGCGCATGCTCGAAGTAGCGTGCCAAACCTCTGTATAGTCCGGATCGAAGCAGGTGGCACGGAACGTCGTCACGCTCTCTGTCTCTTGCTTGCTTGCGAGGGGGCCTAGCTCTTGCTTGCACTCGGACAAGGAGCCGAAGCTCCCGCGCGTGTGCGCGCACCGGTCTGATGTTCGTCTGTGACACTGTACGGCTTCTGAACGAGCCCTCGTTCTGCACCGGTATATCCCCGGACCCTTTGCACTACCTCTTTTTTCCCTCCTACTTAGCAAGGACGAGGCCTGCATTGCAGAGTGTCTTGGGTGAATAGCGAGTACGAGCTAAGATTTCATAGCTGCTGTCGAGAGTAGCTTGTTGACTCCATTTCTGAAGGCATCCCTTTCCGGGAGTTAACTCGGCGCACTGTTTAACAGTACTCCAAAAGCATCTTTCGCAGTTGTCTTTCTCTTCACGAGTCACCTGGCCCTCAACACTCTTGCATCACTTGCATGTCTGCATCACCTCACCGTGCCTCCATTCCAGAATGCTCGACAGAGCTTTTTCCGCCTTTGCACTACCTATGAACCGCCAGGCCTCATCCGCAACCGGCTTGAAGAGAGCTCGCACTGTTTGCTGGGCTCTCCACTTGCCAAAAAGCGCATGCTGGTTGCGTGCTTTCGTACTGTTCCGTGCTTTCCCGACACTTACGCACCGAGCTGGACATAAAGCACGCAATCAAACGAATTACTGCAACTGAGGGCCCTGAAAGCAATCGCACACCTACTGCACACACACACACACACGCGCGCACACACCTAGCGTGACAACAACTCTTTGTGGCTTTGGTTCCCCTATGCCTAGCTCTCCCTCTCTCTGTCTGTCTCTCTCTCTCTCTTCATCTTCTTACGCGGCTGACCGGCCGCCCTAGGTGGCCACCCAACCCCTGCGTTGTCGTTGATCTCACTCTTTTTCACAAGGTCATGGGCGAAAGAATCCCTCTGACCCTGCCGAATGAGTCGTGAAGGAAATAAGCTCCAGCACTTGCTTAAGAACCTACATGCAGCGTCAGCGCGAGTTGTTCAGACGTGCCTTCACCGTAACCATAAACGCAGCTGGGATGCTAATCAGGGTTCTGGACTCGGAGCCACACTCGAAGGCCTCCATAAAGTCTGGACTGACGGGCACACACTCACAAAGCTCCGCATGGAGACAGCATTTCGGGAAACATGACGACACTCTGACGCAGTGATCGCACATCTTCGCAAGTGTTTTCACGCGCCGCGAATTCTTGCTCCTGCTCCTGGTCAGCGTGAAAGCATGTCATCTGATCGTAGCTCGCTGCTATCAGTCAGACTTCTTGTTCTCTCCGTTTGTGGCCTCAGCGACAAAGACATCAGAAAAGCTCTCAATAGTGAAGAATTGCTACGACGGTCCCATTATTGGCAGGTACACTGGCGTTCTCCTGAGCACCTTGCAAAACCTGCAGGGTCAGCCCGGCACCCTTGTTTTCAACACCTATAACACCTGACCACTGTCTACGTGTGACCTCATCTATCTTCTACAAAACCTTAAGTTACGAGCAATGTGCCCCTAGCCACTGGCTTCTGCTTCGTGAGCCCAGGCACTGGACGGGCCTCGCGGACTTGGGAGTAGGAAAAAGCGCCGCCAAAGATCAGCACCTCACTGAAGCCACATCTATATCCGGGGTCCGGGGTGTCAGGGTGGGGCATCCAGTCAATAGCCCAGGTCATTTGTGGGAAGCTAGCAGCAGCGAGCACTGTAGATGCCCGTGAACTTTCAGTGCCACTCGGCATGGCGCGTAATCGAAAGCATTCGCGGACCCGATTTCAATTTCGATGACATCACATGTCGACCCCATGCTGGCAGATAGGAGATGCAAAAGGCAATGCGATCACCCTCAACTGGCAACAAGAACAGTGCTGCAAGCTTTTCAGGTTCACATCGCATCACAGGAGGAGGCACTGTCGCCACACTGTGCTGCACGGTCCACGGGTTGCTGAACAGAACAATGGAGACCTGAAGTCACACTGAGATCTGATAATCTAGCATGGGCAGTGCTTCAGGCGGTAGTGCGGCGCAGCACAAGGCCTACATGGCACATGTAAGCCTGCTGTTAGTCGCTGCTAGCCTGACTTGCAAATCCAAAGCTTTCTCTGTTTTGTCATGGCAGCCAGGGCTCCACCACGGAGAGAAATTTGCGAACAGAAAGGATAATTGTCAGCGCCAGCGGGGTGACTGTGGCGCTGGTCCGGAAGACCCCCTTCAGGCAGATTGTCTGAGACACGTTGTTGACCAGCCTGAGATCTGTGCTACTATCATCTGCTATCATTGATACTTCCTTCGTGATGTCCTGAGGACGACATGGAGTTGCAGTCTTCATGTCTTGCCACAAGCATTTCTGAAATTGTAGCTGGGCTGCAGCCAAAGAATTTGACATGGGAGATGGAAGGGCAGATGTGGCACCGGCTCTGATGCTATGGCTGCTCGTGCTGCCTCGGCTTGCGGTTGCTAGCTATCGTTCTTCCGCATGCCCGGTACCGAAACGCAACAGATTGATCATGGTGCGGTCGTGGGAGGAAGAGAGTCTCATGCTATCATTGTCGCCAAACTATATAGACAAGCCTTGATTTGTTGATATTCAGTGCCGACGTGCTTTCCTGCAGAACCCTCTGAGCCGGAAGCCGTCATGATGTCATCCTTCAAACAAAGGAGGGGCAAGAGCGCCTGAGCTTCTCAGCTTCTGCACAAGCCTGTGCCTGCGAACATAACACGAAAACCGAACCAGCAGATGGCGTAAGCAGGCCACAAAGCCGAGAATAGATGCCACGCTCTTAGCTAAGCTTATGCTACGACCGATACCCCGAAAGCGAGCACCATGAGCATCAGAAGGGGTCTTTTCCACTCTTAAGCGTGGCCTCCCTATCGGGGACAGCCTTGAGAGAGCCTTCGTAGCAGTACAGCCAGCAGCCTCAATAATCCCAATTGACAAGTGGCCGCCACATGCGAGGTGAAGAGGAACTCATCGCACAGCTCGTTCTTCGGAGCGAGGTCCTGATTCGCTCCCCCCCTCGCCCAAAGGCCCAAACCTGTGCATCCAAACGTTTCCGCAGCCAAGATCGCCGGCCTTGTAAGTCTTGTAGTAACTGGACTGAACATGTCCAAGAAAGCCTCGATGAGGAGGCTGGTTGAACAGAAGCCACAGCAAAGCCCAGCACCACCCGTGCACTTTTCTCTGAGCCAGGAGGAATAGATACTCTATATGTAGCGTGGCCCGACAGGTGCTGCATGTCTAAAAGGGTGTCCATGCGCATGCATGAACTCCGGCATTTTTGAACAACTTAGAAGCATCCTGCGTCTTGAGGCACGTGCTGCCGGCTTGTCTTAGCGAAAGACTATATACTATCTTGTGGCTTTGGCTCTGGCAAGCGATGGGCCTTGAAGCAACTGAACGAAAGCCAGCATTGCAATACCGATGGCCCAGGTGGCAAGCTCCACCTAAGTTGTCACGCAGCCACTCAGCAGATCCGCTATACTGCTCGCAAACCCAGTACAGTACCGCCAACTTCCAACTGCAAGCTCATGCCCGCTGAATCGCAGTAGAAGTTCCCACGATTCAAGACCTGTCATGGCTGAGGCCAGTGCGTCCCCATCCGGCGCAGGTGTCGTGATCTCTGCGCAAGTGCCTAATGCACCTCACCATGGCAGCATCCAGCAGCTCAGAAATTATTTGGCGCTATTGCTGAACCTACGAAAACAGCAGGACCTCCGTAGCATTCAGAGCCCGCAAGCTGGCTAACAGCTGTTGTTAGCAGAAAGCAGGCAGGACGCTGCACCCGGCCGGGGTGGGGCCACTGGTGTTCAGCGTCTTCATCTCCTTGGCGCGCCATTTTAGAAATCTACAGTACAGCACCGCGGCCTTGGTCGCGAATCCGAAGTCTTTCTTGTGGTCAGAAATCATGCCCGCACACAAACCGAACACTCACACATAGGCAACCAAGCAAGCACACATGATGTGTGCGACCACATGCGGCTTCTTAGATTCTTGCTGGGTCGAAACCATATAGGCACACACGTTGCAACGGACAGATTTCGTAGACACAACAACAAGGGATATTACGTGTGCATACATGCACACATGCAGCCCTTCATACGTACGTACCTGAAAACTTACATGCATGCATCCATGTATCATGCACATGCATAAATACATACGCACGAACATAAAGACAGACATGCAGACAGAAAGATATCATACTGACCACCTTAAACACTTGCAGACATGTATACATTGGAACATCGGTACATGCGCACACATACGTATGTACATACAATACATACATTGACATACATACATACATGCATACATGAATGCATGCAGGCAGAATAGACTGCGATCGTGTGCTCGGCATTTCTTGACGATTGTCTGCCAGATCTTGCAAGCCCTCCACGCCTTATACATGCCAAAAAGCCCGTCAGTTGAAGTTTACTTTTTCTTCGGGACCAGGCACGCCCAACGAGGCCAGAAAGATTCCCACAGTGACGGCCAGGACGCAAAGCAGTTGCTCCTAGGTCAAAAATGTAGCCCCGATCGACGCTGAGCCACATAATGACCAGCACAGTCTACAAAACAAGACCGAGAACTGCAAGAAACGCTCTGCATCATTATGAAGACCTGCTCGATCGTGCTATGTGCAGCTCGAGCTGCTGCTGAGAAGCGCTCCCCGAAGACCGTGTAACCGAGCAGCACGGTGGCAATGATATTGCACGAACGGATCCTGGCTACAAGAAGCCCTCGCGTTTCAGAGCATCGAATCCCGAGCGGGCCGTAGCAAAGTGCTCCTGTTTCCCTCTATATCGTATGCTGTCGACCGCTTGGAATAAAGGCTCTCAGTCAGGCAAGGCACAAAGTGAAGATTGCTACGCTGATTTTATACGCAAAGGCGTAGTTCGCGAGGACGGACATAGAAACCTGAGCGGGAAGCTTCAGGCCCTCCGTGGTGAATCGGAAAACCTTCACCCATTGACTCAAGCTGCTCGAAGCCTTGTGCCCGACGACGGCACAAAAAACACCTATCGTCCTTCCGAGTCCTATCGAATTCTCTCGAGAAAGCTATTGCAGCTTCGGCGAGGGACCCAAAGCGCCGAGAATTTGGCATGGCTCGCCACTGGGGCCGCCAGGGGCTTCAGGCCCCGGGCCTGGATTCGGCCTGCCAAATGCTTGAACAAGAGTGAGTTTTCAAACTGTGGACATGCACATAAAAACAGCCTTGTGCACATACACATCAAAGAATCGACCAACATCACCAGCAAGAGCACACGTACACACACACACAGAGAGACAAAATCCTTCCTAAGATACCTGCCACCTACAATGCACAAGTACTTCCGCAAAGCAAAATTTGCATTACAGTACGCTACATTACATTGAACTCCCCTAAATCATTGCAAAACTCTACCTTACATTGTACATTCACACCAAAACACATGAAGACATGAACACATTCATACATTGACGTTAATGCAGACACATACATACCATGCATCATGATGTGGCACTGCTTTCAAAGTCATGGGCATCTTTAAGTTTTCAGGGCTTATTCGGGATTTTGCATGTTTTGCTGTAGTTGTATTGCGAAAAAATGGTGCGACGTAGTTTTGTCCTTGTTCCTTTTGCTAATGACCTGAGTCTGATTTTGAATAGGGGGGCCTCGAGTTCGGGTTCTAGGTGCTGCGTAGACTTGCAAGTGTGCTATTATATTACTGTAGTATTGTTCTGTTATACCAATCTGTTTAATTTCAATTCAGTCAATGTACCGTTGTACTACTGTGCTACTGCTGTGCAAGTCTACTTATGTACTACTCACTACTCTACCGGAAAAGGTCTGAGGAGCACGTGGGGATTGGACTGTTCAGAGTTCAGGCCACCGGCAGTGAATGGTCGGGCGTAGGGGCGGCCGCAGTATCGCATGGCAAGAAGATTAAATGCACGAATACGACCGGAAAGACATCGCCATGGGGTCATGCAACATGTGATGCATCACTTAAAACCAAGCTATTGGAAAGTTAAACTTGTTGGCAAACCCATTTCGCCATGAGAGAGAGAGAGAGCGAGAGAGAGAGAGAGATAGAGAGAGAGAGAGAGGGAGAGACAGCGGGAGAGAGAGAGAGAGTGTGCGTGTGTGTGTGTGTGTGTGTCTGCGTTCCAATTGCCGCCATGCAAAATACAGGTCGCAAATAGTTGCCACCCCATTGAACGCTGGCAATCCAAGGTCGCCGAACACAGGCGTTTTGCGAGGTCTGGAACGTGCAAAGTAGACGCATGGGCCAATGTGACACAATCGACTCCCAATCACTATCAAATTTGAACGCTGGCAATCCAAGTTCGCCAAATACAGGAGTCTGGTAAGGTCTGGAACGTGCAAACACCATGTAGACGCACGGGCCGACGTGACGCAACCGACTCCCAATCATTATCAAATTTGTTGCTTCCCCCACTGAACGCTGGCAATTCAAGGTCGCCAAATACAGGAGTTTTGTAAGGTCTGGAACTTGCAACCATGTAGATGCATGGGCCAACGTGACGCAATCGACTCCCAAGCATTATCAAATTTGTTGCGCGCTTGGTACAGGTAGCAGTGAAAGGCGAGATCGACCTTCTTAAAGGGTTTGGTACAACTGCTGCAGTGTGTGCCGCCTCTTCCTTGCAGCAAGTAATGGTGGGTGAAAAACTGTGTGGCTGATGGTGCAATCCGCATAAGTTGCGCGTAAGGTTCGCGTAAGCAGCGCGTAATCCGCAGTCCTCCTTTCCAACCCAAACCCACCGCGGCACACCCGTCACAAACCATCTGACAATATAGCTCATGCACATGTGACATGGTATCACGGTATCACGGTCTTGCAACGTTCCCAGGTATAGTGGTTTACGCTCTCGCAACTCGGACTGGCCAAACGAGGTCTCGGGTTCGAAGTACTTTGACTGGTCGGCACTAGTCACTAGCAGCTGACAATCAGTTCTACACCACAGGAGCAATGAACACTGCGAAACGGTTTAGTGGTTCGGGGTTGAGGGTTCAGCTTGATGCCCCAATCACGCAAGGATTGGAGCAAAGCCCAAAATGGTTTCCGGGCCGCCACAGCTTGGCACAAGAAACACCTGCAAAGACTCCGAAGGGTAAGGCTGTTGGTTCAGTTTCCCATTTCATCGGAATCAAAACACGACGTCCGAGCGAACAGCAACGCCCCGATGCCATCGCAGAAGGTAACGCATACAAACGAGTTGGAGCGACCCGGGGTACGGGAGTATTCATACTTCGTATACGACTCAGAACCGTTAAAGTGTCTTCTGACAGGCATTACTTGGGACAGTCGTTGCGGTTCTGGTTTAGCGAGGTTACACGGTTACACACCCAATCTACTAAAGCAGCTCATCTGCTCATGATTCCCAGGAGCCGATTCCGGCCCACTTTCAGGAAGGGTCATGGAGGTTGTTTAGATGTGTGTTCAATATTGTTCGTCCGCTTCCCCGCCTTGAAGGCTGAAACGTAACGCTTTCCATTTCTTACCCCCGAAGGTCTCCTTTGGAAAACACTGCCCGGTTCAGACTTCCACGGTTCACTGTAGCATTTAGTTCCGCATGCAGTATTGCATGTGTACCTGGAAGCACGAGTTCGGAGGGTCCAGAGCTCCAGCAGCCTTCGGGACGGACTCCGCATACAGTTACTACAGTCTCCCAAATTCCAGTTTGGAGCTTCAGGAGTCTTCGAGGCCAGCAGACCATCGCCCACGAGAAAACAAAGAGAGCCAGGAGACCGCCCACATCACCATTCGATAGGCTACTAGTACCGGTTCAGAACAGCTGTGACGCAACAACCCCGCCTGGTAGGCTCTGAAGGAGCACCATGAGAACCTGCGCACAGTTCGGCATGCTTGGCACGTGTGGCTTCGGGAAACTCCTGACTTGAGGGCCAACTCCTGTGCTTACCACAGCAAACGGACAAATAAATTTCGACTCATGCATTTTTGTTCAGGTCTTTGTTTTGCCAGATGCCGAACGAGGACATACCCAGATCACGTTCAGGAGACGCTGCCGTGCACTGTCAGATGTCGTGCGTCGCTGTCAACACAGTCTCTATATCGTGACTCTATAAAACATGATTGCCTTACAAGCACATGAAACTTCGGGACGGCATGATCTGCCGAGTTGCGGCAGTGAGAGTCAGCAGGTTCCCTGACCTCAAATCGCAGCTCCAACCAACCCCATTTTAAAACTAGATGCCTGTCACTTGAACATCAGCACCACCGACCCGAAGCTTAATTGCCCAAGTGACCGCCAGTGAAGTAAACCTATCTACCACAAGCCATGGGATTTCATCATCGCGCGTAAGTCGGCGTAAGTTGGGCAGCGATTGAACCCGTCGTTCTGGCCGTTTCAAGTGCGTGTGTGTGTGTGTGGACCTCTGTTACCAAGAGGACACAGTTTTGCAACAACCTAGCACATCAGCTGATCGAACATGCGAAAATTTCGAGCATGTTTTATTGCATTCTTGCAGGGGGCAGAGGGTCTCATTTCACGGCCTCTGCCAAGGAAGCTCCGTGAAGTTGAGACAGGTAAACGTACCTGCAGTGGTCGGCATGGGCACATTAGTGCAGCTTGTGACCACAATTCGCCATGCTGTGGAGCCAGAGAGAGTGCTGTTGTCGAACTGTTTGTGAAACTTTGGGTTGCAGTTGCCGTGTACAGTCTCAGGTGGTCCACTTCGTCATGGGGAAGCTCGTGTTGGGACAAGAACAACTCGTCGGGTTGGAACAACCGTGACTGGCAACAGGGCACCAACCAGCCTTCCGCAACCCCTCCACCTTTGCAATCGTCGGTGCCGAGTGGAAATGTTTCAATTCCGTCGTCGTTTGCTCCTGACTGGGAATGTTACGACAGCAATTCCGTTTCGAACGAGAAGTTTTTTCGGAATATCCAGTCGACACCCTGGTCCACAAAAAGTGGGCTGGCTGGCAAGGACATTGCGGCCTTCGTGTGACGGAATTGACACGGAAGGGTCTTGATGACTTCGGTTTCCACTGCTTCTCCAACGGAGAATTCCAGAGTCTGGTTTTCGTGCGATCCATCTCAGAAGCAGTTTTTGTTTCAAACCTGCTTCGCCACATCAGGCAAGATCGTATTGATCTGGATGCTGTGGCAGCCAACATGCATGGCCCGGCTCCCCCTGACAAGCATAAAGAGTCGGCGAGGTTCATGCAACCTTTGCTTGGCGAAGTTGTTTCAACAATCAAGGCTCATGCCCCTGCACCTGCGGCGTCGAGCTCCCAGAGTCCTGAAAGTGCGGAGCTGGCAAAGCCAAGAGGAAGCTGCAGGAAGCTGGAATTGCTTTAACTCCAGAGAAAAAGCCAAGAGCAGCTCAGAACAGTCCGAGCTCCACCGGCTCGTCCTTGCCAACCAAGGGAACTAAGACTCCCGCTGAAGAAATTTTGGAGAAGGAGCTGATCGCTCCACCGTCAGCAGTTCCTGGCTCCACCAGCAATGAAGCGGTGGAAAAATGGCTCAAGAAACATCAGAGCCAATTTCGTGGCACAGCCAGTGCTTTTAAGAAACATGTAGCAGACGTATGCTCCGTGTTTCAGGCCTCGAAGCCACCAAGCAAGACCTGGCCGAAACGGCAGTGGGGTATGGCTTGCAGAAGAAGCATGCCGACAGGATGTCTTTCCATAACTTGTCGACCTTCATTGGAACATGTCAATTTCAGGCTGCTTGACTAGCAACCCAAGCAGCACACATGCGCACCCAGCCCATTGCAGTTCGTAAGCAACTTGCATCGGCGGTGTGCATTTTGGGAAGTGCACAAACTTCAACAAGTCGGAGTGCATCCTGACACATTGCACTACTCATCGCTTGAGGAACCGAACACAGTTTATTTGCATTTTTCAAGTTGATTTCGAGTTCAGCCGTCTTCGGACCGGCTACCGCCAGCCATCGTCGCTGCTCTATGTGGGAAGCACTGATGTCGGTGCAGCCAAGCGACATTTGAATCGCATGGCAGTGTACAGAAGACTCAAAAAGACCGAGTTCGTGGATGCCGAACTATCGCTGAGATACTGGGCATCGCATGACAATCTGTTTCAATTCGCTCTGGTGCCACTGCAGTCGTATGAGAGCTATCAGTTGGCATGGGCTCTCATCAAGAAAACAGCCTTGGGCTTTAGAATTTCCTCGAAGAGAAGGGCCTCGTTGTATGGCACCTTTGGCCTTCGGTTGTGGCGTAAACTGCACAAACGGATGCATCGTCGCAACCAGAGATTCTTTATCAAGAATTCTCGAGAATTAGCTTGGGGGTTGCTTTTCAAGCTTGGATCTCGTACACGAGCAGCTTTTGATACTTCGAAGCTTCTCAGGTCCAGGCAGACAGCTGACGAGGAAGTGTATGCCCTCATCAAGCTTAGTCGCAATATCGAGAATCCCCATCGCAACCGAGTTCAAGGGTTGCTCAAGAGTGTGGTCAAGTTTCGCACCAAGATGCACTGGGCCAAAACATCCAGGCCTTTGGGTGTTCTGCCATTGCGCCACCCACACTTCACTCCGCAATGCGAGAAGTGGCTGCGAAACATTATCCGTCAGTACAAATATTTGTTCCCTTCTTTTCATGTTCCCAAGAACAGCCTCAGAGAGGTTCCACCTCAAAGCATCAAGAAGTTTCTTCACAACTTCCAGTCTTGGGAAGAAACCAGGTGGGATCCAGCCTTTAAGCTGGATTCAGTCCCATGTCCGTGCGCCAAGTATCGGAACGAGTTACCGGACCGGTGCTTTTCGTCAGGCCATGTGGCTGCCGGCCTCGAAGAATTCGAAGCCATGGTACCCGGATGTGGCAGCATCACATCGGCCAGTGCTACCAGCACGTTTTTCCCAGGCCGTGCTCACTGGATGACCAAGTCCAGAGCTCTGTTTGCTCAGTGGCTCAAACGACACAGGCTTCCAACCACTCTTCATCCGATGTTTCAAGAGTTCTGTGAAGAACAATGGCTACAGCATGTAAACATGCTGGAGCAGACTCCCAGATTGAACTGGGCCATGTTGCAAAATGGTCAAGTCTCCACTGCACAAGGACCTGGTCCTGTACAATGAGGATCATCATCCCAATCATATCGTGTGCTTCTGTCCTCGGTTTTCCTTCGTGGACTTTGTAACACATGGGATGATCCCTCAGTATTCAGGAGCCTGGATGGCTCGCCGGAAAACTGGCGGCAGAAGATGCTGGGTGAAATTCCGGCACATCTCTCCAGACGGTACTCCTGGAGCTTTTGCAAATCTGCCTCGCTGCCACGAGGCACAGATTTTCTGAAACGCAAAATGCAGTCCGCCAAACAACGGACTATAATTTCGTATGCACAGTCCTTGTGCAGCAAACTGTTGGAGATGGCATCCATTGCTTCGACCATGATTGCCAAGACGCTGTACTCCGACAGTCCAGGTATGCAAAGCTTGCCACAACTGTGGAAATCCCTCCACAGACACTGGGCAAGACCCGGTGAAGAACACGATGTCGAATGGAATGACGACTCGTGGGTCTTTCAATGCAGTGCCCCGCAAGGACATCCTGCGATCGGCACACACCATAGTGCGAGAATATCAGCAGCACACAGGCTGCTCAGTTCTCTCGATCGATTTGTTGCCCAAGACAGGACACCCGGGTGTTCACGGCGGCCGGAAAGTGTCGTCTGCAGGTCGAAGGAACCTGCATTGGCAACCAAATTTCCCCCATTCTTTCAGGCCTGCCGGTGCTAATGGCAGAACGACAATTTCTTCTGCCTCTGCCAGCTACGTTGTCCTCGTCTTTTCTGTTTCTCATGTGGGCAGCCGGCTTTTGTTAGGGCCGACAGCCACGCTGCAATCTGAGCAGTTGAAAGCATTCTGTGATCCCCATTTTTATGATGGGATCTTGCTTGAAACGGTCTCAGACCATCAATGGCTGGGTTNTTGTTAGGGCCGACAGCCACGCTGCAATCTGAGCAGTTGAAAGCATTCTGTGATCCCCATTTTTATGATGGGATCTTGCTTGAAACGGTCTCAGACCATCAATGGCTGGGTTTTACTATGGATGCCAAAGCCCGGACAGCAACTTTCAACCTTCCAGAGAAGCCCTGGCAGATTCGTTCGCCAGCAAGTGCGGCGACTTGTCTCGAGCATCGCTGATTCGCCAGTACGCTGGCTCCCTGAACCAATTCCAGGGCAACTCCGCAAACTCAAACAACTTTATGTACAGGCAGGATTCCCTGAGTGCTTTGCAATGAAGCCAACAAGAATTGGTTCGGATAGTATGCCGTGTTTGAAGTGTTGCAACTGCAATCAGTGTTGGGCATGTCTTTCTTCCGGTCACCAACCCATTGCCGAGTCTTGTGTTTTCAGGTGTATTGGACAGATCAGCTATCAAGCCTTTGGGTAGTCGATAGTTGCCCCAACTTTGCTGTTGAGCCATGGCCCAGCAGTATCATTTTCATTTCTATGGGGGACCACCGGGACCCCTACCAGTAACTGGCCCTTCACCTCCGGTGACCGTGATTTCCACTCCCGGCGACGTGAGGCATACAAGATCAGAATCAGTGCGCCCTCCACCCCGTCGCACCATTGCCGATTCAAAATCGGCCACCCAGCAGACTCGTCCGAGCTGCCTCAGAGTTTGTCGACCAAACTGGTCGCGAAAGACTGCCTTCGGAACCTGAGCAGTTCAGAAGCAGGTCCCGGCGCCGAAGGCGTCGACACCATCACCGGCGACATGATGAAGTACCTGACCAAAGCCCAGGCCTGTGCATACTTTTTCGCCGCCTGCTCGACCACCTTACAGAGGACACATGCCTCCCAGACCACGTCCGAGCGTTGGTCCTTCTCATTTTCGCAGTCCGGATGTAAGTCCACAGAGACCTCCAGGACAATGGCAGCCTTCTTCTTTTACAGCTCCGAGCCAAAGGCCGGTCCTGCCTCGCTTCCGTCCCCCGCCTTCCAAGTCCCAGGCTGAGGACCCTCTATTGTGAGCTGCTGAAATGTTTAGCAACCTACTTCGGGGTCTGACAGCAACAAGCCCGCAGCTCCTTCCAGTGCTTCGGTCGCCGATCTTCAAAAGACAACGGCACCCAAGACACCACCAAAACATCCGGCCCCCCAAGGCTCTCAGAAGCCTCCTGCTGCAGCTCCGGTCATTTCAGTTGACGATGAGCAGATGTTTCAAGCANCTTCAAAAGACAACGGCACCCAAGACACCACCAAAACATCCGGCCCCCCAAGGCTCTCAGAAGCCTCCTGCTGCAGCTCCGGTCATTTCAGTTGACGATGAGCAGATGTTTCAAGCAACGCAACGCAGCAGCTATGAACAGCTGCGAGATCAGATTTCACAGCGAGCCAAAGGCCGTAATGCTGTGGATTTTTTGCGAGGAGGGCATGACCCCTCTGCTCTCGTACATGTTCTTTGTGTTGCATTATCATGAAAATCTTTTAACAACTGAAAAAATGCATCAGTGGCCCATTATCCACCACAGCAAAATGCGCCGTTATACTGATCGCATTGTGTTCACCCGGCAATTTTCTTTGCCGGTGTCAAAAATCCTCAAAGATGAGGTCGAGGAAGTTTTGCGATTGAACGACTGGGCTAAACCGTGTCGTCTAGCAGCTTTTCTGCCGGTTATTCCTATCGGCCAACGAGAAATCGTCACGCTGGCAAGATCTGTTATAGCGAGCAGGATCCCCTATCGGGAAATCTTCCAACGCGACGCCAAAGCGCACGCAGTGCCTCAAGAGGCAATGCACGTGTGGGAACTGCCCGTAGGCCACATGCCAAGACCTGAACCTCAGGCCAACTGCTTCTATTGCTGGGGTCATGGGACCACGGCCGAAGGCCTCGTGAGGATCCTGACCCTAGGTAGAGTTCTTAGATCCAGCGCTGAGGCTGTACAGGTAGCCCCGCACGCTGACGTCTTTTCCTTCTACAGAAAGGCTACTCAGGACGTACATTACAAGCCGTCCAAGCTGGATTTCACTTCAAAACTCCAGGAGTAGTGGCTGGAGGTTTCATGGGCACCTCCCACCACAAAAGTAAGTCATCCAGCACGGTCCATGAGGGCCATCTGTGCAAATTTCATGCACTAGTCCACTCACCTTCGGGTGATAAACGTTGGGCTGTTCGAGAGGCTGCCGGCCGCATCGATCGAATNTCCAGCACGGTCCATGAGGGCCATCTGTGCAAATTTCATGCACTAGTCCACTCACCTTCGGGTGATAAACGTTGGGCTGTTCGAGAGGCTGCCGGCCGCATCGATCGAATTTGGGTTCTGTCCAGCACCCACAGTGCTCAGCTACCAATGAGCAGCTCCAGTGACCCCCAAACCCGAAAGGCTGTCACCTTTGATACTGGAGATGGCAATGATTGGGGAGCCAGCTGGCCAGGCATCGAAGATGCCATCCGCAAGCCCAAAGCACTGGGCCCTTCCGAAGTGAAGAGGGAAGTTTGACGCTTTAATTTGATTGCATCTCACCGATTGAACTGCACCCTGTGACAAAACTCACAGAGCATTCTCCTGGTCTGCTTGGTGACGAGCAGTTGATATTGAGCAAGCTGGTGTGCTCTAGAAGCATGCTCGGCAAGTTGAACCCTTGGGTTCAGCTTTAAGCTCCGTTTGTTATGTAAGCGCCATGGTGAAATATCATCGTCGAAAAGTTCGACAACCGCGGCATCTTACATCCTCTTCTAGTGAATCCAGTTCCAGTTCATCTACTTCCAAGAGTTCGAGTTCAACTTCGGATTCTTCATCTTCGAACTCTTCATCTTCTTGCTCTGAAGTCAAAAAGCCGACACCCAGAGCAACAATTGTAGTTCCGTCTTCTTTGTCGCGATATCACAAATCTCGAGTGATCACTGCTGCTGAGTACGATCCTCATGATGGAGCCTGGGTGTACAGCACCACAGACAAAGCTGTCCACAATAAAAACAAGGCAACAGCAGCCGTAGCAACAAGAAGAAGTTTCACCAAATCCTGGACAACCTATTGTCGCGCACATGAACAAAGTTCCGTGCAAGATTCCAAACTTCGCTGGTTGGATTGCACATGTTCATTTTTCTGCAACTGTCTTTTCGGTGCAGCTCCCTTTCAGTTAGCTTGCCTTTTGTTGTTGTGTGCTCTCGCCATGAGGCGGGATGCTGCTCAGAGTTCGTTGCCCACTGATGGCGACAAAGAAGATGCTCGCCAACCCAAGCATTTGCCCCACCTGAAAGATTCGGAGCTGTTGGGTGGTGGATCTCCCACCTAATGGACTTGGACTTGGCATTACATCAGCGTGCTTCAACATACCTGCTGATGGAATTGAAGATGATTTGAAACAAATAATCTGTCAAGAGCTGAGCCATCCACGCTTTGATTTAACAAAGCGTACTTTTTGACTCAAGCTGAATGGCAACCATCAGCCGTACTAGGCGCCCGCCCCAAGTCAACCCCAGCGACCGTAAGTCAACCCCAGCTGCCTGCACATGGGTTTTACCGCTAGTCAACCCCACGCCGGAAGTCGACCCAAGAACTTAGAAAACCTAGCATTCCGCAAGTGCACACCACACGCGTGATAGCCGCCTCTGTATTCCGAACCTACGAATCCCCAACGTTTGCGCTGTGAAAACCATAGGCTTGATGATGATGATGGCCATTGGTTTGATGACGATGGACAAGAAGTTTCAGTGGCGCACACCGAGCGGCACAGAATTGATAACATCGGTCATATTAGAGGAAATTTGTTCAGGAACATCGGGGCTGCGAACGGTTATGATTGAAGGGAGCACGGACAAGCACCATGAATCTGCTGCTCACACTGTGTTTCAATACGCCCATGCCCAGAATGCAAGACGGCCTAGGCCTGCAGCATCCCGCCCCTCTCCGGTTTCAAGTTTTACATCAGGTTGAACGATACCCGGTCGTAGATTAAAATATTGGGGTGAGCGATACCCTCCGGTGTGATTTCATGGCCCTCCCAAAACAAATCCTCCCCACAGGCAGCCACTAGAGACACACATCATTGGCATAACCGAGATGCCGCAAAGCCTGCGCACACCACAATAAACAACGAATAGCAACAAAAGCAAGACACCCAGACAATGTGCGGATGATACGAAAAGCATTGCCAAACCCTGGTGCACAGCGTGCGGAGTCGACTTTCAGCAAGCGGAGTCGAGTTAGGTCAACCACCCAGTACTATATCAAGCTCAACACCATCGACAATGCAACACCCCTGACTTTTGAATGGGAAGAGCCGATATACTTTCACCCAAACACTTCGGACGAAAATCGTCCTCGACCCGAGTACAGACCGTAGTATGTAATGCCAATTTGGCTTTTTGTGTGTGTGTGTGTGGGGACCTCTGTTATCAAGAGGACACAGGGTTTTTGCAACAACCTAGCACATCAGCTGATCGAACATGCGAAAATTTCGAGCATGTTTTATTGCATTCTTGCAGGGGGCAGAGGGTCTCATTGGCCTCTGCCAAGGAAGCTCCGTGAAGTTGAGACAGGTAAACGTACCTGCAGTGGTCGGCATGGGCACATTAGTGCAGCTTGTGACCACAATTCGCCATGTTGTTGAGCCAGAGAGAGTGCATCTCATGCACATGTCAGTGATGCTGTCGTCGAACTGTTTGTGAAACTTTGGGTTGCAGTTGCCGTGTACAGTCTCAACAAAGACAGCATAACCGCTGAGCCTGGAGTCCCGATTGCCCCCGGAACCCTTGGAAGTTAATCTTCCAATGATACATCAAGCAGTGCTTGAATTCCAACGGATTAGTGGCTGCGAGATGGATGCCTAAGTGTGTGTGTGTGTGTGCGTGCCGTGGTACGCTCCAAAATTGACACATGCATGTTTTTGCAGGCAGTGCTCATTGCGGCCAGCACGCTTTGGATCCGCTTTCAATACCACCTCCATGGCGACGATGGCCCCCATGCAGCCCCCAAACACCATAAGAACTGCCACCTCATCGCATCGACTGCGAGCACCGTGGTCTCTCTGCGCTCCCCTGCCGAGGCACAAGGCCGCTTGCAGCCATGGAAGTGGCCATGGCCGGACAGAATTAGAGGACAGAGTCTAGGGGAGCATGGCTAATGATCACTCCAGCCCCTCGCGGAAGCCATACTGCTTGATGCTTTCAGCCATGCTTCCGCAAAGATCATCTATACTAGAGTTTCATGTTGCGCGAAGGAGAACTGGACTCGAGTTTGAACTCGCCGGTCTGTCATTATCTTCCCAGCTTAGGTCCAGATACAACAACCTGTCTTGCTTGATGTGCTTGCCACGGTTGTCTGACGGTAGATTCTGCTGGAAGCACCCTCATTGGGCTGATGACTGAGAAAGCTGCGATGCATCCTTGGCATTGCTGGGAAACAAGCCTCGAGGTTCTTCAAAAACAAGACGATCGCAGCACGCCTTCGCAATGAACTCCGAGCGGATGACCGAGCCCCAGTACGTGTCGCCTTCGACAGCCTTCCGGACCGGTGGGATTTTGCATGGCCACAAGTCAAGTCAAGGACTAGCAATATTTGAAACTACTTGTGACTCTGAGGGCCTTTCTGACCTCGTCGAACACACGCAGCGGGCGCACATCTGATGGCAACGCCTGCAGATGTGGCTGCACCCATTTGTCCAGACATCTGCAAAAATCTCATGTCGCACAGCCTCACCAGTTCCGTCGCCGACGTGTATTGTTCTCACCTCTGGCGTGGCAGCCATTTCAGACGGGAAGGGGCGGCCTTGATGTTTCACGCACTTCAGCTTCTGACGTTGCGACTACATCAGCAAAACCGATACAGTTCACTTCACCAATAAGCACAGCAACGGTCTTCAACAGCTTATGGCATGCACTGATCAACTGCTTAGCTCCCTCCAAGGACCGGGCGCGGTCTCCGCAAAAATCTAGAATGGCATCTCGCTCCTTGAAGCGAGGCAATCTATACGACACCAACAGAAACAGAGGGAGAGAGAAAGAGAGAGAGAGAGAGCTAGAAAGATGCGAGCATGTATGTGCGTCTCCATGTACGCATGCAAACATGTATGCATGCACATGCACTCGTGCATGCATGCAAGTACCTCTTGATCAACGAGAAATCCCACGTCGTCTGGTGGCATGCTCGCCACTTATTCATGTCTCAGAAGATGTTCTCGTACCCAGACATGTGCGGAACACGACTGCAGATCAGATCATCTACAAGTATCGTGCGCACACACACTTACGAACATGCTGCATATGTCGCCACATGCAGCCGTGCCGGTTTCTATGTAGTTCCATGTGGTTGAACTAGACTTCGGCACTGCTTGGATTGAGGCCTCTTTCTGTATCACCGCATCAGGCGAAAGATTTTGTTCGAGACATTTCGAGATGAGCCGACGACCCCACAGCTCTTGCCACGTGCAGTACCCCAATCATTCAGCCGAGGCGCCTGATGATAGGTCACGAGCCGCCTGCGGATCCTCAGCTGGGCATCTCCCGCTGTGTGCACCGACCAGTGTTTGACTGCTCTACAAACAGACATGAGGGAATCATGGAACAACATGTAAAGTGTTTGTTCTGCAAAAGGCTAGTCGTGCGTCGGTCAAGACTGCAACCGTACTCTCATTCTTCATTCTTCATATGTGTCGTAGCTTGGAAGCTTCTCGGGGGTGTCGTCCTCGCGCTGGATCACGCGGCCAGAAATCTCGGGTGGTGGCGGATTGTCCTCTTCCGGAAAGCCGGTTAAAGGACAGACAATACTGTGCTGCTGCAGCTTGGCGATTAGAAGCAGAGCAGTGTCGGTAGTTATGCAGTCGAAGCCCAGCTGTTCGGCCTTGACGTGATAGATCTTGCCGCTCAGCGGATCTATCCGGCGCCCAGCGATTCGATCCACCACGACATCGTCTGCAACCTGAAAGACTGCCTTGCTCTGCCTTCTCTCGAACCAAGCTTTCCTCGGACCCAGCAAGCCGCACCTGAAGGTGCAGCACTGCCGAGATCTCCACGCCGACTCGCCGGAGTGACTCTGCCTGTGCATGTTTCTGTTTTATGTGGTTGTCGGGATCCATTAAAGCCGAACTCCTAACCTCCTCTTCACCGTGTCAGGCGATGCGTTAAGCTAGCATTCGAAGGAGTTCGTCTGAACCTCGAGTGTAGGGACTACTGGCATGACGGTTCCTTTGAGACCAATGTTGTACTACATGCTTGTGCACTAGCTCGCTTGACATGCCGACCGTCAAGCGTTACAAGTGTTGACATAAAGAACCGTCAAAAGAAAATCTGGAATGCAGAGCCATGCTCACGTCTCAGGATTGCAGTTGTACGTCAGAAGAGGGCCAAAGCTAGCGGAAGGAAAGCCGAGCAGGGAAAGGGTCGGTTGAGCTTTGTTGCAGCCGTGCTTGGGGGAGTGAGGGACGTGACTCCCAATCCCTCCTTGGCAAGTGGGGCCTCAATGTTAAGTTGAACCCGTGGTGCGGGCCGCCCCCTCACTCCCCACCTCAACTGTTGCCTAAGGACCTGATACGGACCCGAATTTTTGTGACCGACAGTGGCTTACTGCTACGAGTGAACTGGTAAACGACAAACCCCTGCAAGCTCCACAGAGCTGGCTTTCGCGATGACCTCGAAGTTGAAGCTTGTTTGGGAAGAAGTACGCATGAAGCTTGAGTGCAAGCGGCTGATTCTTGTTTTGCTTATGCAGTCGTGGGGTCTCGCCACGACTACTTGCCTCTGTATGTAAAGGGTGCACTCGTGGGCTGTTTGTATGTCTGGAAGTGCAGATGTGCTGCAAAAATGCTGGATGTCCAAATCTAAATAAGCAATGTGTGCACCTTCGTCGGGGATGTTGCAGCGCTGACTGTGCCAGGAATCCCAAAGAAACATCGAGTCTCGGGCATGGGAATTGCTTGTCCAGCTTTGCCGCATACGAGTTTGCCAAGACCATGCTCGGCTGAAGGACTCTAGACAAAATTTTCTCGACTTTCCCGATGAAAGTTGGGAGACTTCGGGTTGTGCGCCAGTACATTTCCACTCGCTGCGCGTGCACAACTTTTCGAACAGGTTGCGAAGGTCAAAAGCGAGCAAACCCGCTGAAGGATCCAAGATCTGTTCGCCGAGATCGATGAGCTTCGAACTGGAGCTGGTCGTGCGTGGGAGCAACTTCTCGATGCCGGCCAGATGAATAGCTGCCGGAGGAGTGATGACTTGACTCGGGTTGGTGCAACTTCACGTGACTGTGAAACTACCTGTTCACATGGATTCGAAGATTGATAATGAGAGACTTTCTGCTCTTGGCTGAAACGATTCGACGATACGGTGGAAGATGGCTGCACTTTGTAACTCATTCATTCGCTGATAGGACGGCACCGCAATTTCTGATGCCTGCAGATTCATTGGGCTCTCGACTGCGACTGCATCAACTCGATTCGAAGAACAGTGGTCACTTGCGCAGCTTCTCTCACGAAGAGCCGCCTGAAGAGCTACCGGTCGGCAAGAAGGTACTGCATAGCTGAAGAATCTACAGCGAGAAGATTGTCCGTTCGGGCTTAGCTTTAGTTGGAGTCTTTCCCGCTCACAACCGACTTTTGCAATCTTCGGCACCTCATACATATCATATCAGCGCAACCTCGGATCCAAACCGAGCAGACAACAACACCCCAGAGCGTGACCCCCAAGGCGGTATGCCTGGGCTCGAGTTCTTGGGAAGCCATCCAGCAGCCTCGGTCATGCTGGAAAGAAACAAACTTATATAGTGCAGACTATGACAAGAGTATATGACCTCTTACAATAGCCAGTGGGGGTTTACGATAGCATGACCACCCGCTGCCGGCACACCATAGAATGATGATTCCTTGCTGCCCGATCGCACGCCTCTGGAGGCACAGTCGCTGTCGGCAAGCCGCTCCTGTGCGCGCAGGGATGCACTTCTTCTTCATTTGCAGTATGACTTTAGAAGCCAGCAACACATCTACGGCCTTAAGCACTGAGACGACCACGTCATCCGGCACCTGTTAGCTGCAGTCAGCTCCAGTCGAGCAACATCGCTTTCAAGGTATACTGCATACTGCAGTGCAGGAACACCTCGTCACACCGTTAGCTGGAACCAAGCCACTAGCCGTCCGTTCGAGATGAACTCGCCTAGCTCGGGGAGGAACTTGGCCCTTGCCCGAAGAAGATCTCCCATGGGGATGTGCACCATTCCTGAAGGTGGAAACAAGCTGCACCGGCGGTTGTGACGATTTCTCCTGCTTTCCCGAGAGAGCACGCATCAAAGAAATGCGAAACCCAGCATCGAGATTCGTCCCGCCCCTTTGTTACCTACTTCGATCTTCAAAGCACGAGACCAATCACCTCGCCGAGATGCCGTATCTCTCCGCTAGGTACCCGGCTTGAGTACCTTTGCCACCTCGTGCCAAAAGCCATACGACTGACCGCTCCGAAACCATGACCGCATGTGAGTCTAGGGACCCCAGACTACAGAGGCCGATAAAAACAAAAGAATATCCTACCCAGTCCTACCCTTTCCTCAATCGCTACAGCAAATGCTGCACGTCATTTGCTGGCGGCGCAAGCTTCAGACAGCACCTTTGAACTTAAAGGCATACCTACTTAAAGTCCTAAGGACCGCTTGCAGAAAGCAGCCCACCGGCTGGGGGCCCCAGGAGAACGATGTTCACCTCACAAGCGTCCGGTTGGTCCGGGTTTGCAGGATTGGCGGTCTAGTTACGAGGTTAGCGCTTCATGCGTGCAGAGTCACGGCACCCTCAATGCTTAAGAATGCTGCGAAGAAGCCGGCGAACCATCTGGAGACAGGAGAGGAGGCAGCTTGGCCCGGGTGCTCGCGCCTGCAACTGCTTGCTCGAAACCAATCCATCTCTCTATCAACCAGGCTTGGACATGCGAAGGCTGAGCCACAGCCACAGCTACAAGCCTGTGTCTTACTGGCAGAGGCAGGACGTATCTCACTGCTGGCCAAAATTTGTTTTTCCACTGTCATGGTTTGGACAATCATAATATGGGCCTTGAGGCCTTCTGCTAGCTGCTAGCTGTGAGATCTCTTATAGCCGTTCTACCACAGATGGTGGCGGCCAGTATTAGTGCAATCACCTTGACACCGCATGAAGGCCCCGAGTCCAAAGCCTCCAACGCCTATACCAAACGACGTCAGTGAACCACCGTGTTTCTGAAAATCTCGACAGCCCTGTCGAATCTGTCTATAGAAGAAACTCCAATGCCATCCGGCTGGCTGCTCGATGTGGCATTGGCGGGCTCCATGCGGTTGCGGAAGAGGGCCCGTGAAACTACAGTGCATTCCAGGAGCTAAGGGTGCTGACAAAGATGCTCGCAGCTAGCTTGCAAGTCTTGCGATTCCATTGTTTTCCATGCTGCCTTGTAGAAACATGTGGCAGGTTGTAGCAACATCGGCAAAACATCCTAATGAAATGATCCTAAAATGCCGAAGCTCTGGGCTGTGGTGGCAAGAGTGTTGGAGGCGGTCTGGGTGGTGTAACTTCGCTTTTTGCAAACTCCTGCTACGGAAACCTGTTGTAACTGTTGTAGGTCAATCCGTGGAAGTGAAACTTCTTCTAGATCTGCCATAGATATCCAGCACACGCAGCCCAGGCGGATGCAACATCCCGCATCTAAGAAGATCATCAGGCCATCGCAAAGCTTGTGAGCCCTCAAAGAGTCTTGCTCAGAGCTGGCACTGCTGGCACTGGCTCCCAGGTTCCCTTGGGCCCAGCTGGGCCCCCTGGGCCCCTGCCCAGCTCTTCGGCGCTGCGGCGAGCCTCCTGCAGTCCAGTTCTCCAGCTCCACACATCTCCAACACAGCAGGCAGCAGGCGGCAGGAACAGCACAGCAAACCGTGCGGTGCTTTGCGCAGCACTTTATCGCGGGCACAACGCACCTCTGCAGTGCAGAGTTCTGCTGAGCGGATGTCCAATTGCTGCTGCAAACCTTGGAGTCTCGACAACTGCCGTGCAAGAGATCTTAACATACTCAGCTCATGCAGGGAACGGTGCTCGATACTTAGAACTCGAAGTTGACCCGTTCAAGCACACCTTCCTTTAGCATGAAGCTCATGAGCCAGCAGGCAACTATCCAGAAGTCGCCGCATCCTTCACCGTTTTGCGAAGAGAATCTGACTCAAAATATGCAATGTTGCAAAAGCCTTTGCACAGCAGCTGGGTACCACTAGGTTTTGTTGCAGGGGCTGGTCTTTCTGTCACTGGGCGACGGACGCTCATTGTCTGCCTTCAGTCGAAGCAGCTGCGCCTCTGATGCGGCCTTAGGCAGGCTCGGGGGCAAAAAGCCTCACAAATCGGATTCACCCTTTGCTGGGAGTCCCCGCTGCCCGTGCCAAGGCCTCTTCCAGTTGACGCTGCAACGCGCCACGCTCGTGCACCTGAGTGTGAGATGTGCTCTAGACTTCTTGGAGCCGCACGGTTGGGGCGGCAGCTTCCCGTAGGCTCTCCAGAGCCCCGCTTGTATCAGGGCATCGCATGGTCTGAAGATTCCCTAGTCCCTGCGTACTGGCCTCCCGTAACCTTGCAGATCAGCCTCTCCGACTCCACAAGTCGAACGCCGCTTCTCGCTTGTAGCCGCTTATCCCGCCAGGTCACCTGCTGCTCCTTTGCAAGCTGGTCTTCGCCTCAGCACGGATCTAGCGAGGGACCTGCGAAGGTAAAAGAGTTGTAAGTCGGCCAAAGCATCTCAGGAGCCAGCGCATGTTGGCCTGCCGAGCGGTTCAGTGTGCAGCATGCCCTCCTGGAAACCGCCAGCGAGCCTCCACCCGCAGCTTGAATCTTCCGAGAGAGTGCTTTCCCAGCTGGATCTGAGCCTCGCTGGTCGATCGAATGCAATGACACTTCCGTCTTGGGTTTAGGGTTTGCTGATGTAAGGTCATTTCAAGTCCTTGACTTTTTCCCGGGACCAGCGCACACATTCCCGAACTGCACTGGGCGATGCAGTGACTATTGGTCCTTTCTGGGGCCCGGGCTTGAAGGCTTTGGAAGAGTTCAGGTGCTCGTGGCCGGACTTCCGACGGCAGGACCTGGGACAACCACATCTGGGCCGCGCGAGTGAGACAAGCATGTGAGATTCACGGGGACTTCACTTGTCTCCGCACTGCCTGACATCAAGTTTTCCAAGCCCAATGCGAAGACTTCGATTCGCAACGCTGGCCGACGGTGCCTCACACGAGCAGACTTTCCCGAAGTCCTGACCTATATCTGCAACATGGAAAAGATTTAGGGAACTGAGTTTGAATCTGGCACACGCACATGACACCTTCAAGCATGATGCCGCGAAACAGCAGAGATGGCAAAATGACGAGACCCATTAGACATAAACTTGTGTCGCCCCTCAGTCCAAGGCCAAGCTAACGGGCAAATGCGCAGCTTGCTTGCCTCAGACGGGCTTCTCAGATAAGCTCCAGCAAGGCCCACCTTTGCAAACAGTTCAGGCTCCTGGCCGAAACCGGCAGGGGCAGCTGCACGAAAAGTGCCTCAAGCTTGGGTGTGTAGTGTAGGGAACCTCTCCAGCTACGGACCCAATGCTTGGTGCAAGACCCTGTGAACCGCCCAAAAGGCGAGGGATAAATGGAGAAAGTCGTCTACGTTTCCAAGCTTTCGGCTGCGTGGGCATCTGTATTGGCCTCAAACACGTGCTCACCCTCATCTCCGGCCTTAGCTGTAGCTTTCCGGGCATCAAAAACACTGCACTTTGCTGATTTTGGTGGTTGGCGGCCTCTGCCCGAGGAAGCCGTCCGAGCAACGGACTGAGACCCAAACGTACCACAGCCACCCTTTCTGGGGTTCATGATACCTTGGAATCCGTATCTGAACGACATGAGAATCAAGGCTGTGCTACGGCAATGTAGCCGTCTGTCCTCCGAGCCCTCGGCTGAAGGCGAAACTGGCGCGTCCACTGGCCCGTTGCATCCCCACCTTCTGTCAAGATGCGCTTCAAGGGATTGCCGATGCCCAGTCTCTATGACGTCTTTGAGGTGGTTCGGAGTCTACGGTCCGCGATATCTCTTGCAGTCGTCTGGCATTTGACCCTCAGGAGTTTCGCTCACTGCTCAGCCTCTATGCCTATATAGGTATAAGCTTCAGGAAACTGTCTGCAGCTTTTGCTTCCACTCTCTCCCTGGGTCCCTGGCCGAGGCATCGCCAGGCCAGCAGCTGCAACAGGCGGTTGGTCTCCCCGCAATTCCTGCCACGCACATCGCAGTTCCAAGTGGCAAACCGGGTAAGGTGCATATTCTAGTGCCCGTTGTTACTTGTGTACTAGCGATTTGCGCGCCACAAGAGCCAGTGCATGCCAGAGCATCAGGTACCTCGTCGTGACTACTCGCAGTGGCACCTTCCAGAAAGAACGTCTTGGGCAGTGAGCTTCAGGGGCTCCGGGCCCTCCGCCTGACAGCAGCGGGTCCGCCAGGCGATAGTAATTACTACAGCCGTTGTTTCGTGCTACTAATACTACAGAAACAGATCGCAACGATCCGGTCAAACGTCCGTAATGGACTGGGGCCTAGCTCGAGCACGGGCGTTTCGGTTGCACTCACCCAAGCATCTGCCTACAGCATGCCGAGGAGCTGTGCATTATATCTCGGTGCTCGAGATTTTGGCGGATGCAATGCAAGCACATGGACGCAGGCGAAGCAAGACCGTTGCGATGCGGTTCGCTTCGATCCGGCAACCCTCAAACAGTTCCGGGCCTCGCTGTCGGAGAGACCCTGCACCGCTTGTTTGGCGCTTTCGGGACCCATCACATCCTGCACTCAAGACGACCGCAAAGTCCTGATCCAACTTTCTCAAGCTGTTGGAATGCTGCTGTAGGAGCATTGGGGTGTGGCTAAGTCAAGTCGAAGCTGAGGCAGCTGCGAGTGTCTTTATACAAGTTTGGTTGTTTACATGTCATTTGATTGCCAACCGCTGGGTCCGCAGCTTTGAAGAAGCGCGCTGCTTCCTGGATGAGCCTGTTCAGTACAGCAACAACGTCGAGCACTGTCAAGTTAGGGACAGCCCAGCCTTGTCAGAAAGTCTGTCTTTGCCTCCTTGGTCATGGCTGCATAGTCAATGGCCTCCTGTCATGAGACATCAGCGAGTTGGCACTTGTCAGTCGCCCTAACAACTGAGTGTCTTCTGCCAAAAGAGCAGTCGCTACATAGACAATGCATTACCTCACCCCGGGTGGAACATGTATCGTATGAGGCTTCCCACAAAACGGCAACAGTACTAAGTAGCGACACTGATGATGCCAGTGTGTACACCATGCTGGCTCCTTCGAGGTCGTCTCTGATCCGCTGCGGCTCTGCAACGCTGTGGCTACCTGGCAGCGACAGCTGGCAGCATTTCATGGCAACCTTGCTAAGCAACCTGAGTGAGGAAGGCTGTGCAATAACTTGAAGCTTCGAACAGCTTTTTGTGTATCATCGCGATGCCATCTAGCTCTTGCCAAGCTGTCGAGCACCTGTCTGCATCAGGCCTTCGAAGCTCATCGGCGGAGTCGAATTCTAACATGTTGTCTTCTTGTCTGTCGCAGACGTTTCTCAGGTGGGTGGGCCGTTGCTAGTGGTCGTCCATGATTCAGGGGCGCAGGAGAGCGGCAGAGATGCACAGCGACGCAAGGGCTGCATACTGAGCGAATGCACTTTGTGTCAGCAGCCGCTTCATCACCTTTCGATCCACGGTTGGTGTGGGGGCATCACCTCCATGGTCAGCTTGGTTTACCATAGCCATTGCTTGACCATACTTCCCCAAGAACTCAGAGGCCTTTGTCGAGGCATGTGCCAGCAGCACGAGCCGAACGGCCAAAAAAGCAAGACTAGATTGCTCGTATGCGGAATGCAGCTGCAGATATGTAGAAGCAACTATACCAAGTACTAGCAGTAGGGCCGCGCCTCCCACGAATGCATAGGTCGCCAGATCATGGAAGGAGCGGCTCATGGGGTTTGTGACCAAGCCCATGCCCGCTAAACCGAAGGCCGCACATGCAGCAAAGATCCGCAGAGCCATCGCCAGTGTCCAAAGGTTACAGGCGATTTCATATTCGTTTGCAGCTTCGCATCCGGCGAGGAACAGCAGCACACCGGACAGGGCAGCTCCGGGCGCAAAAAGGAAGTAGATCGGAGACCGTTCCCCGCTTTCACAGAATAGCGGCGAGTCATGGTGTGCTCCTGGATTTGGTCGCAAGGCCAGCCACAAGTAGCGACACGAAGTACCGAGTGCGGCTATGGCAAAAGCAAACTGGACGCCACGCAAGTTTAGCATCTACGGCCATGCAAGTGGACTAGCGTGACTAGCGCATGACGCATGCCGGACTATATTTTCCAATGCTTGCTGCTCGGGGCTATGGGGGCACCGAACACCACTCATTCACCGATATAGCGACTGCGATCTTGGAGTCACCTCGAAAACCAGACGCCTCGGCCTGGCGCCACTGTCCACCGTCTATAAGTCTCATAACTCATAATCCCCAGCCATGCAACGCTGTCACAGGATTATGGGCTTACTGGCGTGTCAACCAACGGTAAAGGCCTGCACAAGGGGCAGCTCAGTGAGTGTTCGGGTTTGCAAGCATGTCTGCGAACTCATGCAGAGTAACATGGACATCGCACAGAAGTGTTTCAGAAGCTTTCCTGAACTGCAAGCTATAGAATCCTGTAAGAGCGTTCGCCTTTCGCAGCATCTGGGATTTCTTTGCTTGCCGTTGGCAGAAAGATAGCCTCGATGACGCAGCGTACGGGAGGCCGGAGGAAGGTGCGCTCCGTGGTAGGTCGCAGAACCTCGCTGGATGCCGAAGTGTGGCACGGGCACGTGTAGTGAGAGGTGGCACGGCATGTGCAGCATGTGCACTCCGGCCTCGTGATCGCCAAGCGCCGTCTTCAGAAGGCTGTGGGTCTGCTGCCAATGGCCGCTGCACGGAAGTCTTCCCTGCCTGGCAACCCGACCGCGTCCGACATGTCCGACCCCACCGCTTGCAAACCATGATCCCGATACTGCCGGAGGCGTTAACTGTAAGGCTTCGACAGCGCCACGCCGGCCAAGACCTCCGGTCTGCGTGTTCGCAATGCCGAGCTGTGCCCAGCCTGTAAATGCAAAGGGCTGAGCCTGGTGGGTGCAGCCGTCTGCCGACAGGTCGACCTGTCGAGATCTTATGCCTTATGTAGCAAGACACGCATGCTCGTCATTACAAAATTTCCTGCGTGCTTCGGTCCTCCAGGAATTCGTCCTTTGTGGCCTCGGAGGCGCTCCAGCCGCCCATGCAAAGGCTGCGATGCAGCCTCGACATCGTCGCTATGTGTCTGCACCCCTTAATGCATGATCCTGTGTTTGGATCATGTTTCTGGATTAATTCAACTGTGGTGCAGCCGGCCTGGCGCAGCTCGCGAAGTGAGAGTTCGATGAAGCACTTAGGCTGTTGTCCTCGACATCACACCTCAAGCAGAATTTTGCTACCACGTGCAGGCATCGCATCGGAAAAATGAACGCTTGACCAGATCCACCATGCAGCCTGAAGAACTCCTGTCAGAATCTGAGTCAGGGGCGCGGCCAGTCCTAGTGGCAGCGGCAAGATGTCCGCCCCACAGCCCTGTGGAATGCATGTTCGTCGCTGGCTGCTACTGCTGTTCTTCGTACAGGATTATCTTACGAAGCACTATCCTGCCTGCAAAAGGGGATATGCGGTTTTGCTCGAGACGGTTGGACTCTCATGCGTCACTCTCTGCGAAGCTGAAGAACTTCACTAGCCTCTGAACGGTTCCAGCACTTTAATCAGGAGTTTTGAAGCTGTCGGGCACAACCGTGCTTTCACCTCCACTTCTTGGACTGGATCTGCGGCATCGCAACCTTGGATCGGGCTTGTACAGCCTTTACACTCTAACTGCGAGGGTTCTTACGGTCCAGAATATACATATACATATGCATGTGTTTATATACAACCTGCCAGCCAGCCAGCCAAGCCGGCAGGCAGTATGTACACAAGCAACACCTCATTCTTCAGGTTCCTTCGAGTGCCCAGCGGTCGTTCACGAGAGACAGGTCCCTTGCCAGGCTGAGCGATGCCACCTCCCAGGCATTACGGCTCTCGGAGCCAAGCACAAAGTGGCATCGCACGAAATATGATTCACACACTACACGACATGCTTGGCTCGCAGGAAAAAGACGAAGCTTGTGGGCAAAGGGATCCAAACCTCTTTCAGGAAGTCTTCGGAGAAGCTCCTGTAGTGTTGATGGAGCTGTTCTCGCACCTGGGACGAGCAGGCACAAACTTACGCACAGCCAGCCGAAGCTCTTCAAAATACCGGGACTGGCCAGTTGGCCAAGACTCCCGCCAGTGCAAGGATAGCCAAACGCTCCTCAGCAGTGACTTGCGCCTGTCGGAAGTCGACTGATCAAGTCGCACGTCGCTTCATGTCGACCCCAAATGAGCATGTAAGATCTTGCATGGACGTGCAACATCACGTTGTAGCGACATGGCCTCACCGTCATCGCAGCTGCGAGTGTCTCGTGCCTTCCAACGAACAGATAGCTATACCACTAGTATCCAGAGGCTCGCAGCTCCAAAATCCTGGGCCACTGCCTGCGGAAAATTCGAAGTAGCCTCCGGCCTCTCGCAGATTGATGGCAATCTCCGCGCTGACAGTGCCTAGGTCACACTGGCTCCTGAGGATGTCCGTGACCCTCAAGCAATTGCGTTCCAAGGCATCCACACATCTGACCTTTGAAGTCTGCTTCGGCAGACTGCAATGCCTCAGCATGAAAGCTTCTCGCAAGGCAGGCCGAAAACAGCCCAGCAGGTCTCCGGAAGCACACGTCGGTGACCACGACAAGTCTGACACAGCTTCGTGTGCAAAGGATTGATGGACGAAATAGTGTGGAAGCCCTCGGCCAGAATTCCACGTGATGCCACAATGACACATAAATATGCCCGCCAATGCATGGCTGACATGTCGCAAACCTAGTTCACTCACCAGTCTACTCGGCAGCAAATGCATCTTCGACAGCCACCCGAGAATGAGTGGACAGCGGGTTCCAATGCTCACACTCGTGCGCAACATCCCGTCAGATACTGCAGGTCATGGGCTGCGAAAGAGAAATTTCCGGGTTTCGCTGTAAGGGACACATGCGCGGCCTTGTAACATGCTTCAACCCTTCTGCATCTCTCGGGCCTGGACGTGAAGTTCCTTGGCCTTGGCGGAGAGTTGGCCACGGTTTTGTGTCCGTGCTGAAACATCATAACATCGACACCCAGAGCTGTGGGAGCGCCGGGGACCAGACCAGGATCTGAAGCTTCGCATCCGCCTGCAACGATCAGCCACTCTCCACTGACAGCGCTGGAGATCCTAGTGATTACAGTTGTCCTGGCTGAGTAGAAGAGCAGCCGTTGCATCGTCGGCGTCCTGTCATGTCAGTGCTTTACTGATCAATGCTGACGGACAGCATTAGGCGGAGCTTGACGGAAGCACAAATGTGTTCGTGTGGAAGGTGGCGGTTCGACCCGCGCCAAGAGTTGACGGAAGTCGGCCACCACACCTTCTTGGTAGAGTCGGGCCTTGTGCGCAGCAGAAACAAGCCTGCCTGTGCTCGACCTTTGCCGTTTGATCACAATCTGCGCAGTGCAAGCAAGAAGGACTCAGTGGTTTCACACCTGGGTCAAGTGCAGACCGGAGCTGGGACTGGAGTGTCGCAGACCGCAAAGTAGAAACCTGTGGCGACGCCAGATGCACCAGGAGTCTCCGTAAAGCTGCCATGCTTGTGATATCGTGGTCCTTGGCTCCGTGCAAGTCTGTCCGGCCAGCCGGGACAAAGCTCTGAGGCAATTCCCGTTGCCACGAAGGACCTAACACGAGCTAGGAGTCTCGGATTCTCAGGCCTTCAGGCTGGCCCAAGACTTGTCATGGACCATTCTGTAACCCTTCGGCTTGGGTCTGAAGCCGGGACAAGTACAGGCGCAACTATACGAAGTGCCAGAGACTGAAGCATGCTGAATCCCTGTAAACAAACTGGGGTCGGAACTGCAAAGTCACCGAGATGTCTTGAAGCTTCTCCAAGGCTTCCAGCCTTGCAAGGACCCAGGAATCGAAGTGGTTCGTGGAAAGCAGCGTGAAGACTTGCATTGCGCTTTATTGGCGCACGTGCAGATGCCTGCGGCGAAATTCGCCGCGTCGTTGTTCCAGGGCCTTCTGAACCTGCTGAGCAAAAACCGCCAGGCCCCCAAAACCCCCAGGGCCCAGGCCTCGAGCCGAGCCCGCTCCCTCTGCTCTTCGTGCTCTTTGGAGAGACGCTGCTTGTCCTCCCCCAGAGGACCACTTCAAGACCAAATATGCTGCTCAGTACTGCTCCGTCCTCCCAAGTCTGCCGCATGAAGGCTTCAAGAGCCTGCGCAGGAGCCATGGATGAAGCGCGAAAAGGGACAGCACCACGAACATCACCTGTTTTACCTGCTAAAGCTGACGCTGCGGCTTGATTGACCGATGGTTTCATGTTTGATTGACTTTAGGCTCTGTTCTGCCGTCCTCTCTTCCAATCGGTTGATGCAGGTAAGTATCAACTTCGCCGCAATTACAACACTCACGAGAGCGCCGAACTGATTCTTGTATACTAGCCGCTACTAGCCGCAATCTTTTCACATGCCGTTCGGATAAGAGGTGTACAGCAGTGTACCATTGTGTCCGCCATTCACCTTTGGCAAGATTCAGGCTCCCATCCGGCTCGACGGAGATGAAGCGAAAACAAAATCGAGCATAACTTCTGGCCTTGTGCGAGGTTGAAAGTCTCGCCCAGTTCACGGTACAAACTTGAACACCCACCCAACACCCCATGCTCCATGGAACCTGGGCCGCTCAAACCGCAATGAACCAATCTGATCTTTCTGACTAGCAGCTACAGTAGCGGCATTACCCAAATCCTTGTGCCTTCCACACGACTTCCCCGGTAGCAGCACAGAGGGTCTGAAAATCCAAACCCGCGCCTCGATCTCGGCGCGATGTTTCTCTTCCAACTCGTCAACTGGCCCTGCCTGGAAACGCTTCGACTACATGCCGTAGGCAGACACAGCATGGGAAGCTAAAAGAATCCTTCGATGTTTTAAGAAATGTCCTAGCAAGGGCGTTACTCCGCCGCACCTCATCGAGCGACCGTTGGCGCAAGGCTTCCACCTGCTGGAGTGACATGTAATTCCGTGCGAAACGACACAAGCTTTAACAACGCAACCTGTGCAGTCTCTATAAGCTTTGCCTCCTTCTCCAGTTGCTGACGTTGCTTGGTCTCCTCGTTGCGGGTCGCAACCACGCGGATGGTTTTGGCCTGGTGCTGCTTTGGGGCATGGGTGGGGAAAGCCATTCGACCAAGATGTAGGCTGGCGTGCGAGGAGATACACGGAGCCGTTCGATGTGGATAACATGTGACGACAGGACGAGTTCAGAACACCGGCTCATGTCACCATTTTATCCATTTTGTCTTTGCATATGTAGAACACTGCGTATAATATATATATATATATATATATATATATATATATTCATGCATACATACACACATACATACATACATACATACATACGTACGTACGTACATACATACACACATATGTATGTATGTGTGTATGTATGTATGTATGTATGTATGCATGTATGTATGTATGTGTGTGTATGTATGTATATATGATTATATATGTATACTTATATCCATGTCATCAGAGATGTCAAAGCATGTAGTACAGTACTTAATCACCGAGAGGAAGGCCCGCTTCGCATATTGCAAAGTCGACCAGGATTCCTCCAGGTTGTTCTCTGCTGGGCCTTATGACGGCTTCAAGCAGCGGGAGAGTGAAATGCTGCACGGTGCCCATGGGGCTGCTCTGGGTGCCTCGCTTATTGTTGCGATCATGGTGCAAAGGGCATTGCCACCCAAGCTCTCCTTGCAGCTACGCCCGAAATCGAAGCAAACACCAAGCTTGCGATAAGCTCCTGCAGAACCCGTGTCAACTTGGAGTCCCTGTACGGCACAAAGGCCCGACGCCTGCAAGGAAGCAACGTATGTTCGTGGCTGTATGAGTGTCCGCATGTCTAGGTACACAGGCGCTCACCGAAGTTTGACTTTCGCAGCAGTCAGATCTCGCAAGGCTAAGCTTGTTCAGCTTTTGATGCTGCATGCCTCCAGGCATGAAGTGAAAGCTGCCCAAGCTGCGCATTTGTCTCTGCAGCTGTCTGCTTCTTCTGCTTTTCCTCTTCACTAGCTATGCCATGCCGCTATCCATTCATCACTTTGTCTATTTTCGGTCTGCGTGGTCATGCAGTGTCACGCATACATTTGTGTCTCCGCTGCACGATGCACACCGACACAGGGCAATAACATGTGCCCTGGCCTTAGCAGGAGTTGTAGCGACGATGCGATCAGGAAAAAAACGTCAGAAGAGCCATCCAGCACAAATCTCCCGAACCGAGGATTACTTACGCTTGTTTTCGAGCTGATTTGACCTTTACACTCGGACACGTCCATGTAAGGTCTGCATACTCAACTAGTAACCAGCCAACCTCCAAGTGCCCAGGAGTTCAACTGCAGCCCTGGCCTTCCACCAGTACTGGAGCTCAGGGCATTTATCACGTTGCTCAATGCCTCGATGGGGCCGCAGGAGTGGAGTGCGACGGTGCACTGACGGTGCTACAGTTGAAGCTTGAGCACATGACAGCCGTCGAGCCGCTTGCAGCTAAACCAGCTCCCTGTATTCACGGAGATACTCTGTGCATGCAAGGCGCGCTGAGGGATTTGTTGATGTTGGCGCCTTCCTGGACGCTTGGAGCTGTTGCTTTCTCTCGGGAAGCATCTGAGGTCCAGAGGTTATCCCGCATACCCGCGCTGCAATCATAGACACGTGTCATGAACAATTCTCCACAGTGATGCGGGTGCGTGCGCATTCGATTCGTGGTGTTCAGGAACTTCTCTGTGATTGAAGCAATTTTGTGCAGCCCGTTTTTTGGTGCTTCTTAGAACCCCACTGGCACCCAAAGCATGACCCTCTATATATATATATATATACACACATATAATCGGACTCACGGTTAAGGAGTTCAGGCAGATCTTGTGTCACATGGGGTCGTCGAACAGTCGAACATTCCAGGTTTAAGCTAAACCCAGTACTCCACATACCAAAACACGATGTCTTAGTCCCTTACTGTACTTTCAAATGCTGTAGGGTCAAGACTCGACTGACTGACGGGAACCGACCTAATGCAGGCCTTTGTAACTAGAATGGCTCGGGCGTACAATTTATTACGATTGTAAGGGAACTGAGAAAATCTAAACTCGCAAGCGTGAGCAGGCGAGTCTCACGAAAACAGACATGATTGCAGAATAAAGCTCGTCGTCCTGCCTTTACCTGACTCCGTTCTTCTGAATCATTGCGTTCGGAGCCAGCCAGATCCACGAGGTTGAGCTTGGAGATCGTGTTCCTCGCAAGCTTGGCTCAGCTTGGTCTTGGTTCATGTCCAAGGACGATATGGACATACTCCACATGGTGCAAAAGCTCCTATGCAAAATGGCCAAACCCACAGGGAGCTCATCTTGACAGTAACAGTGATTCTATTTTCGAGAATATGTTCGAATCATTCCAAAGACGATCTCATAATTCACCTCACAAGGCTGAGACACGATAAAACTCCGACGATCGTTCGCACCGCAATTAGTCACCTCTTTTTTGCAACTGGTCGAGCGGCGACTGGTCACGCAGCCTCTGTTTTAGCCGGCTGCTTTGGTGAGACCATGTCACGCAGTATGAGAAAATGTTACCGACGATTCTTCCGTTGAGAAGGTTATAGGATGCGATGGAAGTGTCGTTGCTGGATCTTCATCAACTGCCTACTTCCAGAACCTCTCTGCCCTCGTCAGACCGCGGCTTGCGCCTGCCGAGCTGCTCCGCCTTCTCTCCGCGCATTAGTCTTCCTTTTCGGCTGCGTTGGACAGACGGTGGGACCATCGTGTGGGACGGCGCCTCCGTGCAGGAGAAATTCATACATCCACTGAAGTCGGAAAGTAGACAGAGTCACTCTAGTATACCCCTCGCCTCCCCCCTTCACCCGCCGACCCACCACTCACAGTTGCAAACGCATGCTCGTCGACGGCCTGGCTGGCAATTGCCTCGACAGGGGCAGGGCCCTAGGTACAGGACAGCAGCTGTTCGCCGGCCGGCAAGCAAGGCCTTGGACAATGGGCCATGCCGCTGCAGTGCTGCGTGGCCCTGCTGTAGATAAACCTGACCAATTGGAAAGCTTAGCTGGGGTCGCGAAATTCTCGAGTTCTTGGTGCACTGGAGGTTGGAGGAGCCAGTGCCACGGCGCTGGCGCCCAGGACTGAAGAAACCAGACTGAAGCCAAAGCCTCTTATACAGTTCAGCGCGTGTCCACTTCCCTCGCGCCTTGGGAGGAGTCGCCAAAACGAGCTCCAGCTGTTTAATGCGTCGATCAAGGACAGCTAGTTGATCTTCTTCCTCAGCGACGTTGTCGAAGGCAAGGCAGGGCAGGTAGAAAGTCCCGCGTGGTTCAGATCTTCCAGCCCCGCCTTTGCAAGACTCAACTGCACTCTAAGCTTCGGGAAGACCCGCGTTCGAGTATTCGGAGGCGAAGCCACGCACCAGTGCCAGCTGGTCACCCCGAATGGTTGACCTCAGCGAGCGATGCGGACGCATGCAATGCTGTGCAGATACTTCCTGAAGCCGAGGTGGTCCCACTGTGCTATCCTTTCTTGGCAGAGGACAGGCATGTCAGGCAGAGCAACCAAGTACAAGCAGCAGATGCTGCATCCACATTTCTTCTTGTAGACCGTATTGAGCAAGTTACTCCAATATGAGCTGTGAGGCAGGCCGTGAAACAGCACGTCTTCCAGGTTCTTCTTGGAATCTCGCAGAGCACAGCCACTGCCGTACCCAAAATGACGGGCGATGCCTCACTGCTAGGTGGCATTCTAACGTGTGAGAGCTTTCGACTTGCGAGTGATTCTTGACCACGCTTCAGACGTCGATGCCGTATCGTGCACCTTTTTTTACAAGTTCGGCCTTACATGGTCCGCCCTCCGTCCGAAACCTCAACTGCGGCAGGCGGCCAAGACAGGCAGGCACGGGAGAAGCGCTCAAAGTCGACCTGCGGAACGGCTATGCTTACCTCCAACAGAGCTTCTGAGCTTCTCAAGGAGCTGTCAATGAGCTCAGCCTTTTCGCAGGAGAGCAGCAAATTCAACCCTCTGCTTCTGGGAGATTCTGAGATATTCTGCGTGTCTCGGGTCTCGGCTTCAGCTTCTGGAATCCAGGATGGCATCGCCGCAAGCCGAAATACCTCCCAGAACTCGCGTCCACTTCACGTGTTTTGTCACTTGGGTATCTATCTCATTCGGTGGCAAGTTAGCCTGGACTCGATGGATCCTTAAAGGGATTAGGCGTGGACAAACTTCAATCCAACGCAGGCCAGGAGGCAGAAGTATCCAAAGCACCGAGCAAAGCTCCAGGTCAGTCTGGTGAATCCCTTCAGCCGGCACTGAGACCTTGTGAAATTTCTCCGTCACAACTCTTGCGAGGCCCAGCAGACACAGGGCTTTCGCCATTTGCAACATGGATAATGATAAGCTGTGACCCTGATTGCATCATGCAGGGCATGGCTTCGGACTGAGTATGTCTCGACACCCGGCGGTCACCGTGGGCTCTTGAGCTGCATCGTGCTCTCATCTGGTTGACGCGTATACAAGAGTGACATCCTGAAGCAAAAGTGCGAAAGCGCTAAATCTCCGCCGGGAAACCATGAACTTCCCAGACTAAAAAACCGGAAGCTCAACAAGACCGAGTTCAGCAAAGTGGAAGGTCTTTGGAGTTTTATGTCATGTTGTTTGTGAGGTTGGAGCCCCCCTTCCCCGACCCCCCTGCAAGTTGATCCAAGTTGCAAAATGCAGCACCGCCTCGAGGCTCGAAATGCGCAGCCGAGGCACTGGAGCCGGTGCGGGCTGGCAGAAAGGGGCCAAGGGGCCAAGACGGGCGAAGAGTCGGAGGCTCAGGCAGTACTAGACCCCCTTGCTCTTGCATTGCAGACGGCTTGTCATTCGCGGGCCTCTGGGATCTCATCCGAGGTTCCAGTCCCACAGTGCAGGAGGACCTGCGGGACTTGCTTGTGAGATGCCTCTGCGAAAAGCCTGGCTTCAGTAGCAAATCAAGATCGTTCATGAAGTCAACGAGTATGAAAGACTAACTGAGATGGGGTCAAATTTACTTGTTCATGCCTGACGTGTCCTTGGAATTGGGGTGTCCTATGTCGTTTTACAGGATCAAAGGCAGATTAAAGGTGTATTCCCGGTGTCTCGTCTTACCAAGTTCAGGAATCAGCAATCATCTCTTCACTGCTATTTAAACGCCCGTGACTGAACCAATGCACGACACTGTTGGCCCCGTCTCAACTGACTGAGCCCGACATAACTGTAATTTTCGAAATGGGTTCCTCTGTTCGACGTGCCTTGAGCTACTTGAAGTGGCTTCGGGCCGGCTGGTGCGACAGGTTTGCGGTCAAGGCACAGGAAGGCGTCGCAAGCGGCACATATGGCTGCCGTGCCTGGCAAGAGCACGAAGCCTTGACCAAGATGCTACGCTGCTACACACACGAGGTCAGAGGCTGAGCGAAGCGGCCTCGAGGCGAGGTAGGCACGCTGAAGCTTTCGCCGCCTCCTCTGCTCCAGCGAGGCGCCCGTGGCTCGAGTCGGCACCTTCAAGCAAGGAGGCGGAAAGGCACAAAGGAGCAGCTTTGAGTCCTGTCATACCGAACTTACCGCGCCTGCGACACCGAAGTAGAACCCTGGCGCTTCAGCGAGTTGAGGACACTGGACAAAGCTTCGACCTTGCTGGGTCGGATCTTTGCAGGTCTATTGCCCAAGACTGTAACGTTAAGATGCCCTTAAACTTCCGACAGTTGCATAGATGCGCCGCTCAAATGGTGACTTTCTGCAAGCAAAAACTGAAAGGCATCGCAGCTTCTTCGATGCAAGAAGCCGTGCTCGATCTCGCGAACCCCACCGTGGCAGCACGAGGCTCCTTCGCTTTTTGGGCATACTATGGTGGAGTGTCGAGCAACAGCACTCAGCAAACTGACACTCCTTCCAATATGTGCTGGCCAGCTGGTCACCGTAGCCCCTGCGAACAAAACCTACATGCAACATAAAGGATCGCTCCTCGTCTGCCGCCGCAGGCCCGGCATCTTCACTGCCCCGCATGGAGCTCCTTACCCGCATGATCGCTTCTTCCTGGGCTGAAACCCATGATCCTTCTTGATCACAACTTATACTGCAAACTGCTGCATGGTTGCTGCGGCATCGAGCTCAAGCACATGCGACGACCAGGAATGAAGAAATTACACCACCGAAGACCCCAAACAGTTCCATATAATATTTATATATATATATATACGGGCATTGAACCGGCTTACAAACTCAACGTCAACGTAACATGCAAGCCCGAGGACCCTCTCCGCTTCATGCTTTGTTTTCCCAGACTGGATTGTGATTTCGGTTGTTTACAACCTTAAAAAATTTAGGCTTAGGCCTAGCCTTTCTCAAACAACCACATAAGGAGCCCTAAATCCCTTTTAGATATGTTTCTGCTGCCAAAATTCAAGCAAAACGGGTTTTTGCAGCCTCCAAAACACGTTTTGCATGGTTTTGTTCCTTTGAAACCTGCACTGGCAATTTTAGGGTTTAGGGTTGGGCATTCCTTAAAATTTTGGCTCAAGCCATTTTGGCTCAAGTCGCACGCGACAGCTGCGGGCATCCTGTTAGTAGCTTAGCTGACTGCGCCCCAGTAGGAGGCATGGCTGCTGACGTCTGGACCCACAGCGGTGGAAACTTGGAGTACGCCGGCGACTTCAATTGGTGGATGAGCTTCACCGCAAATGCATCCAAGATTGCAGGGACAAGTGTGCTTGGTTTCTGCTTCTGCGCGAATTTGCTGCTCTTGTGTGGCTACTTAATTAGTCGATTGAGCTTGTCGACAATCCCGGCAGGTGCAAGGTCCGTCTCCCTGAGGGGCTCGTTGGCATTCCAAGAAGCCCTGTTGCCTGTTGCGCTGCTGAGCCTGTTGAGTGTGTGTGGCAGCATTGATTTCTGCACGGCCGCACGTGTTTCTTTCGACGCGTGCGTGCAGTTGCTGTCGTCTCGCCTCGTCGTTACGCCTTCTCTGTCCAGTGTGGTGGTTTGCTTTGACGGCTGCTTGGCGGCGCGTGTTGCCTTTGACACGTGTGTGCAAGCTGTTGCCAACTTCGCTGCCTCCTGTTGGGCTGGCCTGTTGCTCTGTTCCGAGCCTCTGCTTGACATTGGCACCTTGACCTTCACCTGGTTCCTGGTGATTTCTTGCGGCCTTTGCTGTGTCTTGCTTCTGATTACTCGGGTTGCGGGTTCACTGTGGTACCCGAGGAAAATCATGCAATGTAACGAAATGAACTTGCTGGGCATACTCAGTCCGTATGTGCTGCTGGTTTCCGCCAGCTGGGCCTCCGAGTTCGCACGTGCCTTCTCGCATGCGTGTGTGAATACTGTCTTTTGGTGGCCCTTGCATGCCCTTTGCAAAAATTTCTGTGGATTCTTCATGCAGTTGCCAGCGTGGTTGGCTTCCGGGCGCGCCTGCTTTCCGTGCACCGGCAGCTTGCTCCTTTGGTTCTGCATGCTGATTGCCGTCGTCTGGACGCTACGTCCCGTCTTAGTTCATCGCGCCGCGTTCCATTGGGCCTTCGCTGCTCTGTGCCGCCGTCTTCGTCGCCCTCATCGTAGTCCTAGCTGCGGGCGGAGATTGGTATTGCGGACACCTGTTTTGCAAATGTCAGGCCTTGTTGTGGTGGCAGCTCGCACAGCCAGCCGCACTAGACTGCCTGAGCGCCGGCACTTACCCCGGCGAAGCCTTGCACGAATCATCTGCACTTGCGTGGTGTTCATGCTTTGGTGGTGTCTCGTTCTGCGTCCTTTGCCATGTGCAAAGCGGCACGTGCGTGGATCAGTTGACCCCCTGTTAGGTGGAGGAAAGTCCGCCCAGAAGCAACTGCAGCAGCTTGCTGCCACTGTGAATCGCCTTGCGAATGCAGTCCGGGACCTCCAACATCAGCAGTCGGGTTCCCCTAACCCCCGCCGCCCTAGGAAACCTAAGCCTAAAGCCCTGTCTAGGCCTGCCCCATCGTCCCCTTCCCTAGGGCACCAACCTCCAGCATCCTGCCTATGGGACCGCTTGCAGGTACTTTTCACGATTGCCGATGCCTCCGGAGTTGTACCTTCAGATGAAGCGATTCGCACTACCATGCGACAGATGCTGACGGCCACTCCGGCAGAGACTGTAAGCACTTCTCGTGTGACCGCGCCTAACCCTTCCCCTGATAAGCCTCCTAAGGGTAACGCCAAAGCCAAAGCCTGCCCTAAGTCCGCCCCTAAAAAGCCTGGGTCTGCCCCTAAGCCTCCCAAACCTGACAGGGAAAAGCCCTCCTTTGCGCAGCTCCTAAAAGGCAGTGGACCGTCAAAGTCTGAACGTAAACCTCCGAAGCCTCAGCTAGTGCAACAGGGTTGGGATGCGAAGTGCTGTTTTGTGTCAGTTAAAGCTTTGCATTCTCTGCCTGACGAATCTGCGCCCCTGGTGGTAGTCGTGCATGCCCTGGAGGAACTGCAAGAATTGCGGGACTGGGCCGCTGCATCTAAGCCTNGTTTTGTGTCAGTTAAAGCTTTGCATTCTCTGCCTGACGAATCTGCGCCCCTGGTGGTAGTCGTGCATGCCCTGGAGGAACTGCAAGAATTGCGGGACTGGGCCGCTGCATCTAAGCCTACCAGGCCCGTGAGTTGCGTCGACTTTGCATCCACTGATTGCTCCGAAGGTGCGGAGTTTCATGATGTCTTAGTTCGTCAGTCCAACTCCCCAGCCATCATGTCTAGACGAGCGGTCCTGCACTCGATCACTTCTCAGGCCCCTAAACCTAACTCTTTGAAACCCAAGGCGGAGTTTCAAGACAAGAAGGGTCCTGAAGATGCCAAGTTGCCTGAAACCGCAGTCTTACGGCTGACCTTCGCGAAGGAGTATGCCGATCCCACCAGATATGAAGATGCATTGAAGCGCCCTCAGGCGCTGCCTAGCCTTTTGATGCCTTCCATCGCCGTTAAAATCTTGCGCACCTTTGCTGTCGCCACGTACGAGGGCGAAATTACCTGCCTTGTGAGCATCAGGGCTTCCGACATGGAGATTTTCTTCAAACAGAAACTGTGTCCTGGAGGTTTTGTGGCACCTCAGCGGAGCTCTAAATCAACTGCGTTGTGGATCAGCCGTGATCCAAAGCAAAGCCCTGGGCAATATTTGGCCTCTGCGCGTAAAGCGGCCGAGGACACCCCTTCAGCATACTTGGCCTACCGGCCTGGAGGTAGAGCCAATCTTGGGATCCGGGCGGCCACTCCACCGAAGGGTGTAGCCGGGACCATTGCACCACGTTGGACCCTTGCCGGTGCACCTAAAACATGGATCCCTGAAGATGTCCAAACTTGGTTGCAAGCGCACGGCTTCAAGGATGCCCAACAAATCCAGAGAGCCACCGCCGAAAGCTGGTTTTTCAGAGCTTGGCCGGATGACGGCGCCGGAACTGCTGTTTATGCCAGCGGACTCGTGGTGGCCCCAGCCGCAGTTAAGCCTCAGAGCCGTCCTAAGGCAAACGCCACTGCGGCCCCGGTCTGGGGAGCACGACCTTTGAAGGGAAACGCTGAAACCGCTAGTAAGGCTCCTCCTCTTAGCACCGCGGCCAAAACCCAGACGCAACCTGATCAAGCTGAAGTCGCCGCTACGGCGATGGACACGCCTGACGCGGACGTGCGGGATCGATCCAGATCCCCGGCGGCAGGCCGCAATAAACCCAATCACGAGCCTAAACCAGCTGCCACTGAGTCGGTCCAGCAACCTGGCCCGAGACCTGCTCTACCGCATGGCCGTTTTTACACTCCTGTCGAGTGTGGCGGCGAAGGGGATTGCGCCTACACGAGCATAGCCAGGGCAATGGCGATGCACTCAGACTCCAAACCCGACGAGAAGGACTTGAAGCCCCAAGGGAAGCTCCAAGGTTACCTCAGGTGTGAGGCCGCGAAGTACATCCGCGAAAACCCCTCTGTTTTCGAGAATCTGGATCCCACTGCCGACGGCACTCCAGATGAGCTCGCGTCTAAAGTGGCCAAGTCTGGCACTTGGGCGGACTCCATCGCCTTGTTTGCGTTGGCCCACAAGATCGGAGTCCAGCACAGAATTTGGGCGTTTGATGTTGAACAACATGCCTGGGTGCTGTATTTAGTCGGCCCTGAGCCTCCCGAAGAGCCGGCACCCAAATCCCGAAAGAAGAAGAAGGATTCCTTGAAGGTCATTTGGTTGAAGCTTGAGGATCAGCATTATCAATGGTTAAAGCCGGTTGGACAAGACTGGCGCATGGAGACTGCCCTCCCGCAGCACGTTGTGAAAGTGGACATGACTGGTCGGGGTCTCAGCTCTCAACTGTGCGGGGCGGGAGCCAGGTCAAACGCTTCCGGCCGCAGCTGCGCCCGTTTGTTAGGTTTGGCAGCGCTTTCCAAAAGCTCCGGCTCAGGTGGTAGTGCCGCTTGCCGCCACCTCTTGGGATTGAAGGCTGCAACCACACGGGACGGCGCTTCCAGCGCCGCGCAGGCTTTGGGCCTCCCAAAGCCTTCCAAACGAGGTGCTAAGTCTTCCTGCAGTGAGGCTCCGACCCTCCCTGAGGAAGCGAGTGTCTTTGAGAAATATCGGGTCGGCGATCTGTACATCTGTAAATGTGGCTGGCGCCCGCCTGTTAAGGGCCTGACAAATGCTCAGATTGCTTTCAGGGCTAGGCAGCACTGGCGCCACTGCGTAGGTAAGCTGCCTCCCTCTGCTGCCTCTCAGCAGGTTCGTCAGCGTGTCGCGCGTGCTGCGTGGTGTAACCCAGCGCTTAAGCGAGCTGAGGCCGAGAACCGGTACCGAGCTTGGTACAAAAAGCTCAAGGGCAAGTGGCTGGATGCTGCCTGCACTCCGTGCTTCGAGGATCCCCATGCCATCTCTCTGCCGAAGCGCGGGATAATCTCTTACCAGTACCGCTGCACCCGCTGCTCCAATGTGAAGTCACTTGGGGATACCAAAAGGTGGCCGTGTCGCTGCCGTGACAAAGCGAAAGGCGTCACCTACAAGAGCTGGGCCGTTAAGATTAAGGGCCCTGAAAAGGCCCTTTCGCTGATGAGTCGGATTAATGAAACTGCGCGGCGGTTTCGGGCCAAGGTGAAGCAGCGACAGGCCGAGTCGTGACTAGGCTCTGAGGCCGCCGTTGTGTCATGCAGCAGCTCCGACCCTTTGTATGGTGGAGCACCAAGTATCGAAGGCTCTCTGAGCCCATTCTTGTTGACCATCAATGTCACTGCTCTTACTAAAGACCGATTAATCACTGTTCTTCAAGAAGCCAAGCGTGTTGGCGCCACGTTTATTGCACTGCAGGAAACCCGCCATCGGAAAGCCAGTTGCCCTTGGGCCTCCCGCATGCTTGCAAGCTATGGCTGGAAGTCGGTCTGGAGTGAGCCGCCTCCCTTGCAACGTCAGGGGAGCCCACGTCAGGGCGGAACTGCGCTCCTGTGGCGAAGTGGCGAACGATCAGCGCCCTTTGTTCCTTCACTGCCTAAGGACCAGATGCATAGAGTTTGTGGTTCCGTGTTTAGGGATTTTGCAGTGGTTTGCGTGTATGGACCTGCCTCCAGCCCAGACCCCGCCTTGATCGCAGCAGTGCTGCGACAAGCTACGGACCTGCAGCGTCCCGTGCTCATGTTGGGTGATTTTAATTGGAGGTCAGTTTATCAACCTTTGACTGATGCTGTAGGAGCTGGTTTCTTCCCTGTCATTGGCACCGTGCTTGGGTCTGAAGCAGCCCCGACGCGATGTTTTAGCTTAGGTGAGGTTCAGCTCCAAGGAGCAGAGAGTTCTGCAAACGCTTTGGCTGGTATCCCGCATCACAAAGCCATCTGCTACAGGGGTGCTTCTTTCCGAGGTTCCCTCTCCCCTTCGGCGCCTAGGTCTAGGTATAGGCGTACTGCTTCTTATAAATGGTCTCTCGTCAGTCCTGCATCTTTGAGTGATTCCCAGTTGCAAAGACTCCGCGAGGCCTCTTTGGAAGCCCCTGACGCCGATGCAAGCCTTCCGGAGTTGTTTCGAGCCTGGCATAACAAGGCAGAGGCCGCTTGTCAAGCTGCAGTTAGCTTGGGTTTAGCCTGTTTGGAAAGACCGGGTGAACGTTGTAAAGGCTCTGAACCGACGACCAAACCTTGCTCCCAAGCGCCGCAGACGCGGCAGGGTGAGACTGTGAGCTTACGGCGATGGCGCCGACTGCACCGCGCGGCAGCGGAGCAAGCTCGTCGTTCCGGGGATAAAGCGCCTTTGACTGAATCTCAGCTGCGCCATTGGAAGGCCCAGCTTGTTTCCGAAGCAAAGGCTCAGCTGGTTTCAGAGGCAGAGATCCCGCGTTGTCAAGGTGAGGCTTTGCAAAGGGCCTCCAGCGCCGTGTCTGCTCAAGAGCAAGACATGAGTCGTCAGAGCCAGCTCAGATGGCGCTGAAAATTTTCTGTCGCTAACTGTGAGCTTCTGAAGGTTGCTGCGGGTGCCCTTCGCCCTGAAACACCATGCGGTGGCAGCGTTGTGGATTCTGCTGCAATGACGCAGGAATGGGCCCCTCGTTGGGAATCTGTCCACCCAAACCCGAAAGAGGCATGGCAGGAAGTCCTGCGTAAGTCCGCTTCAGGCCCTTCAGATGGGCCACTGCCGCAGCATGAGCAACAGACAGCTTGTGCCGCTCAACCTGAGGAGCCTTGGGTGCCCATCACGATTGCCGAGTTTCAGGAGGCCATCAGGACGGGTAAAGGATCTGCCGGTTTCGACGGGTGGTCTGCCAAAGAGTTGGCTGGCCTCAGCTTGTTTTGCCCGTGGCTGATATCCGAACTTGTTCAGCTGTTCAATGCCTGCATGATGCTGCAAAGTTCCGATAAGGAGCTGCTCAGCAATCTTCGAGGCCAAGTTTTCGCTTGGAAAGTTGTGGGAATTCCCAAGCGGGGAGAGGAAGCCACTCGGCCAATCGCCGTGACGAGTGCATTAGTGCGAGCTTTCAACAAAGCTCTGCTTGCACGTTGTCCAGATGCGCCAGATGGTCAACTCTGCGGTCTCAAAGACGCGACGGTGGCGTCTGCTACGCTGAAGTGGCTGGATGAGCCGGCCTGCAGGGGGGCAGACATGGATTTGCGTAAGGCTTTCGATTCGGTCGATCTTCAGGTTGCTGATTTTGCCGCAGAAACGGCGGGCGTTCCCGGCCCGATTCGTGCATATATGCAACATCTTGTTTGGCGCGCCCCGAGAGCCTGCACGGTCTCAGGCAGTCCACCGCCGTATGCTATTTCTGCAACATGCGGCCTCCCTCAAGGAGACCCGTGTAGCCCAAGGTTCCTTTCTTACGTTCTTGGCCCTTGGTATAAGCTTATGCGTTCGGTTCCAAATGTAGGTGCCTTCTTGTACTGTGATGACCGTAGCCTCACCGATCGACGTACACAGAATGGGCTTGAAACCGCCCTGCAGCTCACGCGGTGGCATGATGAGAAGCTTGGTCTGACAGAACATCTTAAGAAACGACAGACTTGGTCTCGGCAGTCTGGTCGAGTCGGCTGCTCGGTCGAGCATCTGGGCATCACATCCAGTCCTGGATACAGTGTTCTGCCACAGCTGAGGGTAGGTGCTGATGACTTGTGTACCTTAGCTGCTCAAGTGCAACTCCTGCCAGGAGGTGCCGATGTTAAGCAAGGTCTCCTCGCAGGCATTGTTTTGCCGAAGCTGCTCTGGGCCGCGCCTCTCATGCCGGAGGTGCCGGAGAGAGTGGTTAAAGCCTTTTTCCATGCTTTCCGAGGCCACAATACCTGGTGGTGTCAGGCCCGCGTGTGGGCCGACTCGATCCACTGCCATCCGAAGTATGCTGCAGCAATCAGGTGCTTGAAGACTGCGGCGCACTGCGCTGCCACCGTTTCAAATCCGGTTTTCTGGAAATGCGTTAAACATCATGCGAATGTTTTGGGCTTTGAACTCGGGGAGCGTCGGCAGGGAAACCTCTGGCTGCAACCCCTTCCTTCTTCTGAGCCCCGTTTAGTGGCAGCAGCGCGGAGGGCGGCCGCTGTATCGGACAGTGTCGACGGTCAGAGTTTCAGACCCGATGCTGACAAAGGCCACTGCCTACGAGTCGCTGCTCGGATTTGCGCTCTGACGTCCTACAGTTCTGACCGCCATGACGTTGAGAACATTGGAAACATTGATGTTGAATTGCAGAGCCACCCTCGTTGGAAGGCTTGGCGAAAGACGCTTTCGGTGCGAGATGCATATATGTTGGTTGTCTGGCGAGGCGGAGCAACCAAATCTGCTACCAGACGACACTGGCGGCCCGGCCGCCTGCAATTTCAAGCTGAGAAATGCGCTTGTGCAGCTTGTGGGTACCACGCAGCCTCCACCCACCATCTGTTTGCTGAGTGTCCTAGGTTTAGTGCCTTCCGCAGTCAACTTTCTCTGGAGCATCAGCTGCCCCAGGGGTGGTTCAGAGATTTGCCTCGCGTGACCTCAAAGTCAGGTTGGGTGTGTCAGGATGCTGCTGACGACATGCACGTCAGAGTCTCTTTGCAAATTGCGGCATCTAGGTTAGGAATTGAGATCGTGGCCGCAGGGGGTGAAATTGGGGACTGACGTCCTTACGCTTCGCTCTCTTTTCCATACCCTCTTTCCCTCCCTAGGTGGTTTAGGCCTCCGGGTTTTGTTGATTCCCTTTTTCGCTTAATAGGGTTCGATCTTGGGCGCACTTGCCCTCGATTATGTTCGCATGGACTTTTCTGCATTTTGCGCCACGGTGGCCTCATCGACCATGTCGGCGGCAGGGTGTAGATGGNTTTTCGCTTAATAGGGTTCGATCTTGGGCGCACTTGCCCTCGATTATGTTCGCATGGACTTTTCTGCATTTTGCGCCACGGTGGCCTCATCGACCATGTCGGCGGCAGGGTGTAGATGGATTCCTGTAGGTAGGCCTCCCTTTCCGTTCGGGTTAGTGTTTGTTGCATTCCATAAGTTGGTGCACTTCCTTTTCTTTTGCCGTGCAGTTCAACCCCAGGTTGGATCCGTAGTCAGGTTANCCCTTTCCGTTCGGGTTAGTGTTTGTTGCATTCCATAAGTTGGTGCACTTCCTTTTCTTTTGCCGTGCAGTTCAACCCCAGGTTGGATCCGTAGTCAGGTTACTGCACATCACACATATCTTTTCACGAACAACCAATTCCGTATCATTGTAGAAGGGACCCAAGATGGAAGCTCAGACCTGGAAGTCGTCTTCGAGACCAACCTGATGCGGATAGGAAGCTTAGTAACCGAATTCGTANCGTATCATTGTAGAAGGGACCCAAGATGGAAGCTCAGACCTGGAAGTCGTCTTCGAGACCAACCTGATGCGGATAGGAAGCTTAGTAACCGAATTCGTACAAGTTCGTAAACTTTGGACGTTCTTGGTTTCAAGTTTGCATATTTCGTAAACTTTACGCTTTTGAATGATACATAAACTCTTGCAGAAAAGAGAAAGTTCGAATTTTTGGCCTTACGAACCTGGCAACTAAGGAAGGATGGTTGCAGTGCTCGACTCCTGGCAGGAGCCTGTCTATTTGTCACGAGTCTGGACAGTGTCTGGGCTCTGGAGTCCCATACTTTGATATGTT
>BGNK01001565.1:2739-18976 GCA_003297005.1 Symbiodinium sp. clade A Y106
AAGAAAATGAGTACTCATTTTCTTAGCCTAGGCTAAGACAATGAGTACTCATTTTCTTAGCCTTATTAACGGATGGATTTGGAGCAATTGGGGTCTGGGGGCCCAAGTCCATGTGGAGAAAGTGTTAAGAAAATGAGTATTCATTTGCTTAGCCTTATTAACGGATGGATTTGGAGCAAGTGGGGTCTGGGGGCCCAAATCCATGTGGAGACAGTGTTAAGAAAATGAGTACTCATTTTNGCCTTATTAACGGATGGATTTGGGGCAATTGGGTCTGGGGGCCCAAATCCATGTGGAGACAGTGTTAAGAAAATGAGTACTCATTTTCTTAGCCTAGGCTAAGAAAATGAGTACTCATTCTCTTAGCCTTATTAACGGATGGATTTGGAGCAATTGGGGTCTGTGGGCCCAAATCCATGTAGAGACAGTGTTAAGAAAACGAATACTCATTTTCTTAGCCGTATTAACGGATGGATTTGGAGCAATTGGGGTCTGGGGGCTCAAATCCATGTGGAGACAGTGTNATTGGGGTCTGGGGGCCCAAATCCATGTGGAGACGGTGTCAAGAAAAGGAATATTCATTTTCTTAGCCCAGGCTAAGGAAATGATTCTCATTTTCTTAGTCTTATTAACGGATGGATTTGGAGCAATTGGGGTCTTGGGGCCCAAATCCATGTGGAGACAGTGTTAAGGAAATGAGTACCATGTCAGACATTGCGGCTTCCCNATTCTCATTTTCTTAGTCTTATTAACGGATGGATTTGGAGCAATTGGGGTCTTGGGGCCCAAATCCATGTGGAGACAGTGTTAAGGAAATGAGTACCATGTCAGACATTGCGGCTTCCCGCTACAAGATGGAATGTCAGCATCTAAACCATTGGAGGTGTTAGCACCTGCTCCCTGTATAAGAAAGTGCTAAGAAAATGAGTGGGCACTGGACTTCTGAGAGCCGCATTCTCATAGAAGAGCAAGCTAAGAAAATGNTAAGAAAATGAGTGGGCACTGGACTTCTGAGAGCCGCATTCTCATAGAAGAGCAAGCTAAGAAAATGAGTGACCTCTGAGCTCACTGACTTGTTTTCTTACCCAACGCTTGCACTGTAGAGATTAACTGGCGAATGAGCAACTCGGGCACGTGCTACTGCGTGTGACAAGTTTAGGGATGGACAGGTGCCTGTCTGCAGTCGACAGACCTCGAGCAACAAGCCAATCTGCAAATCTTCTTCAAGTGATGTCCGTCACTGAAGCAAAAACAGTGAGGCTCGACTTTGAACCTGGCATCTGTGCACAGCAGCACAGACTCTGTCGAAAGGCCAACATCCTGTCTGCTGCTGCACTTCTGAAGGAAGCACTTGCACTGTGGCGCTTAGCACAGCTCCACAACGAGCACAACACAGGCCGAGATCGGTCCTCTGAGCCGAAGACGAGGGCAACTTGTCTCGAGAGCCCTGTCGTGCAAAATGCACCCACCCCCGCTCCCCTCCATTTTTTCCCCCTCATGTGCAACCCTCCTTCGCCAGAATTGTCGCTCGCTGCGACTTGTCCGACCTTCGATGATGAAATCACTGCAAGCTCGTGCCTCTACGTCCAACGTACATGATCTTAAGGCTACCAGCATATCAGCATGTCAAGAAATGCATGGAAAGCTGGACTGCACTCGTGCCGGGGCCGCAGCTTCTGCAGTCGAAATCGAAGCCAGCTTTTGGGCAAGTTTTCTGAGCGTCAATGTGGGTTCACCTTGGGTGAAAGTATTGTGGGCGGTGCTTTCATCGCCTTGTGTTCTGACGTTCGAGTCGAGAGCATGACGGAAGTTCCGACCTTGGCGACCAGAAAATGCGATGGAGAGGCCTGCCATCGCGATCGTGCTTTCAGCCAGACTCCTACTATTTCAGAAATCCTCCGAAATGCTAGGATCTTGGAAACTCGCCTGCGCCGGATAGTGCAGCTTTTAGGTCTCCGTACAACTTTGCGGACTGGAGGACCTCTTCGCCCTGTCGGCGTTCTAGAACTGAACACCATCAACACACAGCAGAACAACAACTGCGCTGAGATCTCTCGTGCCGATAACACTTGATCTTGGTCGAGCCTCCGTAGTCGCCAAGCGTTCACAGCCCTTCCATGCCGAAAGGTCCAGCGCCTCAGTGCAACACAACACGCGACAATCGGCTTGAAAGCATTCCGATCTGTCAGCATCGGATGGGTTCTCGTTCTGCACTTAGGCCCGAACACAGTGCACGCTGCTGCTAGGAGCCTTTTTCTGCATGGCTGTTGGGGGGTTTCATCCGGACAGTCTCATCACGAGATATCGGCAGTGTCAAAAGCTGTCCCGCGCCTCGGTGATCTGGTCCGCATCGATGCCAAGTTGGCGAGCCTCCAGGTATCACTTAGCAACAGATCTCTGTGAAGCGTGCAGGAAGGACCAAAAGTCCTGCCTTCTCTGCCGAACGGCGCGCCCGGCTGACAGCAGCCTCCAACTTAGCCGCATGCACAACCTGACTGCCCAGGGCGAGCGGTTGCAACTGCCCACCATACCATCTTCTGCATCTCATTAAACTTGAGGTAGATTTCCACCCTGTGGCTCGAACGACGAGCTCACGAACACTGAAGTTGGCACAAGCGCGAGCCACCTCATGTGCAGGCTACGGAGGCGCTCGCGAGGAAATGTTTCATTTATCGAGCTTGCGAGTCCAGGCTCACTGCCATGCCCACATTTCGGGCATCACGGGGCTCGACAAGGACAACCCGACATGGAAGCGGCCTGAAACCACTCCAGGCAGTGGATGGGCCCGTCTCTTGCTGGAATCCGACTGAGCCCAATGCTAAGTTCTTCTTTTCCCGGACAGCCCGCACAGAATCCCCCGCATTGGCTCAACCCCAAGCCTTGTTGGATGATGGAAGCAGAGCCTTGCAACCAGCTTTTCTTTCAAGAACGACCCAAGCCGTGATTCTTTCGGATCAGGTGCGGAATCGAACCTGGCAACGCAAACCCAAACTCTAACGGTTATTCCCAAAGCCGAAGTACTACATACCCGAACCGCAAATAGGGCCGCAGCTTCCACGAAGTATGACATGCTTATTGAAAGACGGAGGGAACGGAGAGGGTACAGGACATGCAAGGGGCAAGGAGTATGCCATCAAGCACCGCCTGCAACCGGCCTGCCTGGTACCAGGCTCTGCCATCAGCTTCTTGATTCTGCTGGTACTGTAGCTGCATAGACCACTGCCAGTTCTCGCGTGTAGATGTGTCGAATCGGCTGCTAATATGGAGTGAAGCCAGAGAGCGAAATGGCGTCAAACGATTGCATCGTCCACGACATCATAGTGCAAACTCGTGGCTAAGGGCTCTGGCTGTCATCGGGCATGTGCTCAAAACACTGTCCTTCTGGAACTTGTCTCGCATCTGCAGCTCGATTACCCTTGGCATCACATCCGACAGCCTTCTTGACGGAAAGCTGTTTCTGTTGTGACCTGTTGCGCATAAGGCTGCTGCAGCTGCTCGGCACGATGCTTTTCGACCTGCAGCCTTGCCCGTGACAGGAAGCTGACCGACTCCGAATCATCATTGAATGTGCACCATGTTCGGGACAACCCTTAGCTTGAGAAAGCCTTGCACGACGCCTCGCCTCCATCGGAGGCTGCGCGACTCCACTGCATGTCTCAGAGCCTGGAACCGCGAGACAGAATAGCAAACACATCGCTGTGCAACGCAAAGGATCAATAGGGAGCCAGGCGCGAAAGCGCTCCGAAAGGAGACTTGCTTCCCGGCTCTCTTCCTCCAAGCCTTGTGCTAGACTCCGTCCCAGTTCTAGATATTCTAGGCATGGACCGCACGTGTAGAAAAGGCCGTGGGCCTGGGCCTGCATGGCTTGAGCTATAGCTTGGAGTCGGCCTGCAGGCGGCGAGACTGGCTCACAGGCACAGGTCATCACGGGGCTCACCTGTTGTGGCCGGCGCCGTCCTCGCGCTGGGCATGCCTGAGTCGAACCTGCCACAACACCAACTGTCTTGACACTGCAACCGGCGGATCCGACGGGCTGAGCGTGGAAGCAGGCCTCTGCCAAAGCCTGCTCTTGGACAAGGAGTGCATCCTGCCAGACTCGAGGAAGTGGCATCAGCAGGATCGAACCATCAAAGGAAATAGGAGCCTCCATTGCACCTATAGCCTTCTGGGCTGAGAGCGCGAAGGGCTTGAAGACCTTCTAAGCCGAAGTCGACATGTAGCTCGTAGAGTCCGACCGCTGCATGTGCCTCATCGTAGAGATGCCAACTCATGGCCTCAGCCGGGGGCTGCTCTGATTGCACATCTCAGCTTGACATGGCATCCCGTGACGCACATGGTTACCATGGTCCTCCACGTCCTCCTCTTCATCGTCCTCTTTTTGAACTCCCGGAACGGCCTGTTATTGCAGAGAGTGTAGAGGAGGGGCACTCAGGGGTCTCAGGTCGGGTGGAACTAAACCACACAACCGGGGGCTTTCATCGGACACTTCGCTATCATGCACCAGTGCAGCATCAGAACGACGGCGTAGCGACCATGTCAAGCCGTGGGCCTGAGTCAGATCTGGCTCCGACAGTTCGATGCTGACGGGCCTGCGGTCAGCACAAGGAACTACTTCTCTGCGCGGAGACTCGGAGAGGCTACTGCCAAAGAAGCCTCAGGCTGTCAGAGCCATGGACGGACGAGACCTGAAAATCATGTCTTGTGCAGCACATCGTTGCACCTGTACCAGGGCAAGCCAAAGGCCTCTTCAGGTATGAAGAAGCTCTTGCCGGAGGAAGGCCTCCAATGCCGAAAGTCAGGGAAGGCAATGGCTGCCTCGAATGCAAGTGTTTGAGCAAAGGCCTCCTCAGCGATCTTGTGCTGCTGGTTGCGGCAAGTGTGGCACACTGAGCAAGCGACACTTCGAAGTCACAAGTAGCAATGCTGAGGTTTCTCCAATCTCCAAAAGCTTAACACTCATGCTACACCTGCAAAGCACCGGCCTTGTCGGCATCGTGTGTTGGAGCCTCCTTCTGACGCTGACAGATGAAACGCGCTCGGGTTACCACACATCTGCTCAAGCCTGTCACTCTGGCTCACTCTGTTTTGCAGCTACCTGCTGTTGCCAGCTACCACTGTCTCTGAAGTGCCATCTGGAACCTGGCTCCGACATGGCAGAATCCATTCAGCTCCTGTGGCAGGCCGCCGAGCTGAATGATGTGTTGGTTCGCACCTGAGACACGGCGCGGGATGCTTCTGATGGCATGCCTTTTCTGTGAGGTCGGAATATCGGTCGATGCTTCCTTCGTAGCTAGGGCCGGCAATCATGCTAGAGTAGGAAAATTTGAAATTCTGAACGAAGAAACGAGCTGGAGATCTTCGCGGGATGTGCATCGCAAGTCAGCATCTTGCTCATGATGTGACCTGCTACCTCCAGCTACGCGCTGAGTGCACTCTGGGCATCTGCGCGAGCATGCGTGTACGTGTGAGTGCGGCCTCCCGCCCAAAAAGAATTGCACTGAACCTGCGTGAAGCACCTCGCCGAGTCCCACCGTCTGCGCACGAAGTAGGCGAACAGGGTCGCAAAAGGGAGCATCTTGTGAAAAGGAAGTCGCACTGCAGCCAAGGAACCCAGCAGCTGCTTGTGCAGTTTTCCAACCAGGACGAGAAGCTGTTCCGGCGAGTAGGTGTAGTTCACCTTGGAAGTCCACACTCTCCCATTCATCCCTATCAAGACTCGCACAAGGCTTGCCAAGATGCCTTCGCAATGTTCCGCACCTCGACAGCTCTGGAAGCGCAAGCAGCTGTGAGTATCTCTGCTGAACGACTTGGCTTTGAGCACTCTTAGCTCGCGTGGCAAACCGGAGCGACGAAAGCGTCTCATCCTCGATGTGCTTCCACGTCATTATGTGTCATTACGTGTCACAGCTGCATGACCTAACTCAAGCGATGGAATCCCAATTGCAGTCCCACGGCAAAAAGTTTCGGCTCGGGCAGTTGCGGCATGTTGCGAAAAGGGTGAAGCTGCCACCAGCAGCGTCGTGCGACAGTTTCCACCCAACGCCTGTGGCACTGGCAGGGTTTGACTATGGACTGGTCGTGTAGCGACCAAATGCTACTGAAAGGCGGCAATGCAGTCACCAATCTGCAAACGTCGGCAAACTCAGAGGTTGATCTTCCGACAGCTGATGTCCAGCAGACTCAGACCAGGCTCACCGTCCGTGCTGTACAGCGTTTAGGTGGCGTGGGCAACGCATGGCAACGCAGTTCTGTACAACGGGAACTGAAAACTTTGGAAGTGCATGCAGAAGAGAGCTGCTGCTGACTCGCTGTCTTCACCCACCGGCTCGACAAATCAAAACAAGCACTGCAGTACCATTGTAGGGATGTTAGAGGGATGACGTGGGATGAGAACACAGCTTCAGCAACTTGCCTCTCAGAGCATTACCACTTTGGCACTTTCGGAGTTAAGACTGCACGCCAATCTAGTCGTACAGGTCCACATCAGCGGTTCGGCCCAACTCTGCCTCTTGCGAAGGACACTCTGCTTTGCCATGAAAGCTTGCAGGGAGGTCTGCCTCTTCGCAGGGCGGCACTGTGAAGCCCTCGTGGTGGTGTCGGTTCGTTGCAATCTCAGGCACTGGCGCAATGTGAGGTCAAGTCTGAAACTGACATGGCTTCAAGCGCCCTGCCACTTGCGGCTGCTGGAAGCACATTGGGCACATGTCATTCCTGCGCATGCGAAGACGGGTGATGACGCGCAAATTAGGGCACAAGTCAACACGCCTGATCCCACTAGACCGGCACCACAGGATGAGGTTGTGCCGTGTTCCGGATGTAATGGGGAGTGCCTGCTCACGGGACGTTGTGCCTCACTTCCTGGTACTCTTCGGACGAAGCCACGTGCCTTGTGTAGCTCCAGGCCAGCGTGAAATACACCATAGCCCTTGCGCAAGGGCACTTCGAACGGAGGACTCTCCTCCTTGGAGGTTGCCAGGCCGTAGTAGGCAACATGCCCTGCCACTTTCAACACTTGAGCCCACATTCTCACATCTCCATGGTATGCTGGTCTGCCTCCTTGCCAGGTGCCACCGATGTTCACATTCAGGGTGACCTGAGCTGCACTCCATGTGAAGCTATGAGCTCAGAGCCAGATTTGCGCAGAACTGGCGGGGATTTTGGTGCCAGGCCTCGGCGTTGTCATAATGCATGGCTAGGCCTTTGTCTCCATCCTGCGTCGCCTCGTAAAACCTAAGTCGCTTGTAGTCTGAATGAGGTCCACATCATCTTTGCTTGTCCTAATTCTAACTTCAACATCGTTCTGGTGCTGCCCCCAGCGCAGGTTGACATTGCCAAGGTTTAGAACTTCTGCATACCACGTGGCACGGTAAACCCTCGGTAGGAGTCCAGAAACTCTGTGAATGCAGGTAGAAGGCGACCTTGGGTTGGCGTGCAGCTAACACTCGGCGAACAGCGTGACGGAGGCATCGCCAGGTCAGATCACAGAAGCCAAGGGTGCGGCTGGCAAGGACATTCACATACTCGAAAACGAGTGGGTCTAGCAGGTCTTCAAAGCCCAGCTCTGACATGATGACTCCGTGGCCTTGACGCAAACCAGACCATTGTGCGAGTCGCGGTTCGTATGGCTTCATGGCAAAGGCAGCTTGGCTGTGGTGCCGACGGTTCATCGTGTTGGGCGCAGAGCGAGGCAAACCTGCCCGTCCACAAGGATCGCTAGGCCATGCCGCCTCCCTCCTCCCGGTCTCTCCATGTCTCTCCTGAAGCTCGAAAGTGGCCCAGCTCGGATTCAAAAGCATCGCAGAAAGCCATGCTGAAGACCGGGAAACTCCAGATGCCCGGCCGCAGCTCCTCGGGGGGGCAGACTCCATTGACATTTTTGTGGCTTAGAGCGCGGCGGCAGTCTGCTCCCTTCCACTTATGATGCTGCGGACGGCTCCTCCAGAAGACCTTCAGATTTTAAGCCAGCAATGCTGGCTGCCTTTGTTCCGGACACACGTTGCAAGTGGAGCAGCACAGACTGCGTTTCTGACTGTTGCTGGAGGACTGCCGGCCCGGAGACGCGCAACTCCTGCACCACCTATCAGGTCCAGCGGTATTCAACGCCGACGCATGTTCAGCAGCAATCACAGCCACCTTTAGAAAGCGCGGGTCCAGGAAAACAGGAGCATTCAGGACGTAGACCTGGGGCCAGCAAGATGTGCTCTGTGGGCATTTGTGGAAGTTTCCATAGAGAGATGCGCACACCGTGCCATTGGGGCCTCGGGGTGGAGGCGACTGTAGCTGTGAGCGATCTTGTCTACGCGCTGCAAGGTGCGATCTGGGGCCTCGCAGCACTTCGACGCTGTTGAAAGCTGAGAGATCGCACAGAGCAGACGCACGGCTCTTGGGTGCCCACGCTGATACGCTCCTGCAGGGAGGGGCGAGCATGAACGGTCTTCGCTCTTCCTGGCGCTTGTTCGCTCTTCTTTGCCCTTTGCGGCCTCGCGCTGCCGTCGCAAATCGGCCAACACATCAGCCACGTCGCAGCCCGTTGCAGACAGCCTGAGAGCACAGAAGCACCGGACGAATCACACAGCTATGCCATGCCCAACTATCAGTGAAAAAGCGCGCCCAAGGACATGGCTCGTCGCCATGTTGCCGGTAGAACTCGACATCGTCTCCCCTGCCGGCATCAGAAACCACCACCCTTTCAAAGCGCGGTACGTTGGGCACATGAGCCTGCCTGTACGTGAAATGCTTCCCGACGCTTTTGACCTTCATGCTAACGTCAACACGAAACCCGTTGCTATCTTCGAGCAGCAGAGCAGGACTTGAAACTTGTCGTGCCAAGCGGCGAAGTAGTTGTGGGTCACTCGGCATTGGCCTTATGCTCAAGGCATCTTCCTCACGTGTAGATGTGGACTCAAGGTAGCTACAAGTTGACGCAAGTGATTCTGCCCGAAAAACCATGGCTGCCCGAATTACAAGAGGGGCCCTCCCAACGAAGAAATTGAGTCTCGATCAGAACTGCCGACCTGAGTAAGATGGTTTTTCTCCTGAAGGTAATCAGTACTGTAATACTTTCAATTGCAGGGGCGAGGCAGTCCTTTGCAGCCTGCAAACGGGAAGCAACGGTTTGATCCTCTGTGTCCACTTCAACTTCAGACTACTCCGAGAATCATCCGTCTGACATCCTTCCAAGGCTCGTCGTCTGTCAGATGAACTTGCAACTACCGAGTTTTGGGACAAACGGCGAACACTTGTCGCTCGGCTGTGGTGCCGACTGCACACCATGCCGCAAGCGCACACACACACACACCCACACACTCAAATACGCACGCAGAGACGCGGTGCAGAGCCGGCTGGGTGGGGCGAGAAGAGATGATGAAGTCAGATGCGTTTCACAGCCAGGATGCAGGTCCAATAAGTCGAAGGCCCGCTCGCGCTCGCTGGCTGCTTTTTGGTCATCTCCTGGAGCGAGAAGCGCTCTGAGGCGCTCGAGAGGCTTTTGCTGTTCCTCTTTGCTTACTCTTCAGGGCTCCAGGCTCCAGCCTCCTCACGTGAGCGCTTGAAGCCGCGGTCTTGGGTGAGGCCCATCAGGAATGCACAGGGAGAATAGCCAAGGGCGGTTGCTACAAGTACTTTGGGAAATGGGTGTTGAAAGGTTCGCGGCAATGGTGACTTGCTTGGATAGTTGCGATGCAATGGAACTCGGAACTGCACCTGTTCAGACATGCTGGCTGGCGTTGCTGTAGCCGAAAGCACAGTAGGCACTCTGTAGCAAGTCTGGAACCAGGGTAAGACATGCCGAATCGAATATGCCACCGTGCCTCCTGCAAGACACGCGTGAGCTTGGAGTCCCGATAAGGAACGTGAGAGCGTTGCTCTGCCAGAGCATCGATCACTTTGCCTCGGCAGTCTACTGATCTTCTCTACTCACCCGCTTTGTTCATTGACCCCCAGCAGGCCTCCCCTTTCTGGGAACCCAGCCCAGCGCACTCAGAGACCAGTTGATCTTCTTGGCCTGAATTTCGGCTGCAACAGTTTCAATTGTGGCGACAAGGATCGAACTCTGACTTCCAGCTCCGCCGAGGGCGGTACTTCCTCAAAAGTCTCGCCGACGCATTCGTTCTTGGAGACTTTCTCACTTCCTGCGAGGTCGACAAGCGTCAACCTGAGGACAGCAGATGCCAGCGGAGCTCGACGATGAACTCGAAGATCATCTCGTATCCACTCAGTGCGGGGCTTGCCCAACCGCTCCTCGCCCTGCAGGGACTGCTGCTCCACCTTGGTTCCGTCGACAAGAAAACTGCCAGCCGACCATGCCGACATGCCGGGAGCCAGGCATGCAGTACAAAAACAACATGAGAGCGCGAGGAGTAGTTGTTGCAGCGTGTGCGGCCAACAGCTCGCGTCCTCAGACCTCCAGAGCTTGCAAGCAGGTTCAGAAGCTTGGCTGGTTGGGCACATTGCAATCGCCAGGCCTGCGCGGATGACGGCCATGACGTCGGAAGCACACGTCACATATTCGCGCGAGAGGCCATCCACGAAAAGACCGCGCTGTGGCAGCTCCTGTCAGGCAAAGGGACCTGTGCTGCAAACGGTTTACCTCCGCAAAACCAGGTTTTGAACTCAAGACCCGATATTCGATATTCACTTTATGCCTTGACACGGAGCATCTCACTGTTCGGTCGAAGTAGATCTTGCATCTTCTCCTTGTAGACCTGCGCATGGCAGTTCCAAAACGAGCGCCGCGGGCAGCAACAATCAAGCAATGCGCATATCAAGAACTCCTCCTTTTTCTGCAATTGGGCCAAGCATCATCTCATCAATCTTCTCATATCCCAAGGCGCATGCTCTGGATGCCCAGCTGTCAGGTGAAAAGAATCGCAGCCCAGCCTTCATCACAAGAATGATTCTGAGAACTCCATTTGCTTGGCGCTGATGCCGAGCGACATAACACAGATCCTGCCCGCGCCTCGAAAATCGTTATGTCGCAACTTCACCACTCAGTTGTCACCGTAGGAGGCGACCTCCATACGGGCGGCTCCGACGTCCACCACCAAGAAGCCCTGGCAGCGCCCTACGGTACACAAGTGAGAGTGGCAGCTGCAAGCACGGCAGGCAAGCCAAGAGTAGAAGCGCGAACACTGAAGCGACGTTGAAGATCTGTCAACAGGATTGCAGGCGTTGCAGAGTTGCGGTGTCAGTCGCGAACATTTATGCACTGAGGAGTTGGCCACGTTGGAGGTAGCAAACTGCGGCGTCTCGGTAGGCGGCGGCTTGCCATACTGCTCATCCAAGTCCTCTTGAGAAGCGGGGGCCGAGGGGAGAACTGGTGGACAGGGAATGCACCGAGCACTACATGGAACCCTCAAAGATTCTGGGTCCGTCGGGAGACGGTCCCTCTGAGCTTGAAGAGCCTGGGCTGCTGGCAGTTTCTGGCTTCTCGCTACTTCTCGCTTTCAGCCACTCACTCCAAACCAGCACTTCGAGCTCCGAGCCGTCTCGGACTTCTGGCCTGCTTGAGCCCGACTTGTCGCAGTGTTTCATCCGCGGTTCGTAGTCTCAACGATAGCACTTCACACTAAGCGTGACGCCAGCACGAAGCGAAGAGGACCTTAAGCGAGCAGGAGACCCCTGGACAACAAGCCTTGAAGCGGAACCACATCGAGCTCATCTCTCAACAAATCTAGCTGCTCGTTTACCGTGTGGGCAACAGTTCCGAAGACGAGCTACCCACTGCAAGAGAAGTCAAGCCGACACGGTGCTGAATACGGAATGTTAAATGTGTCTGAATCGCACACGGGCGTACACCCAAGCATGCCCTGGCACAGGCATCCACACTCTCGCGCGCCCACCCGAACATTCACGTGCACCCACTCGCGGGTAGTTGAAATTTGCATATTGCTTGGCAAACGACCATGCACAAATAACAGTTATATCGCAGGGATCGCATACTTCTTCACAGAGCCGACAAGTTGGACCGAGCTGCCACATGTCACATATGGCAAAAGCGCATCCACATGAAGACAGGCAACAGGTATGGTTTCAGCACCACAGCATTTGGGCTGATTGCGATACTCGATGAAATGCTTTGCATCAGCTCGTCGTTGCTCCCTGACTAGCAGCCCGATGCGGTTTTCTGTGACCAACACACACACAAACACAAACACACACGCACGCAAACCTGCACTTACCGGGGCAAAGAAGCAAGCCTGCTCCCATGTTGTGTGACTGAGTCCTGCACGGAGCTACAAAGGTCTCCGTTGCAGGCCTGGCTGAGCTGGAAACCGCTCCCTCAGGACGCTAATTGTAACTCCGAGCGCTGCACAGCAAGGAGTAGAGGCTGAAAACCTCTGCGTGGCTCGGCGTAGCTGAGTCCAAACACTGCGACGTGCGTGTCAGAACGACTTTGGGTCCGCTCTAAGCCCACTAAGCCGGGTGCTGCAGCCAGTGCAGTAATCGCAACGACAAGGCATGAAAGTCGCGATGCCTCGCGAGTCTGAAGAGTCTGGCCCCGGTTTGTACTGTTGCTGCCACCTGCTCATTGAGATGCATAAGGACCTGACCATTGCTCGGCAACCACAATCTTGGGGCACTTGAAATCTACTGCTTAGGCTTGCTTGGCAAATTCGCGCTGGCCTGAGAACGTCAGTAACGAAAGCTTCGACACCACATGAGTGGGGGCAGACTCAAATCGCTGAGTGCACCAGGACCTTTTTGATGTTGATGCGCAGCCTCTCCCCTCTCCGCTCTACTCAATCAAGACAGCGAAGCAGGAGTAATAACATCCGTGACATCGGCAAACCAATTGTGCGCAACGTCTCCTAGCCAGGAAATCGAGTGTAAGTAATGACCAGCCGTCTCGTGCTTAGTGATTCGTAGTGGTATTACGTTGAGTATAATCTGTTCACTCTTCAACTCGCATCTTAATCATCTTAGGAGGCTTTTGACTATATGGACGTGTGATGCCATGACATGGCAGCGTGCACTTCAAGTAATTAGTACCGAACATTCTTTGTAAGGATGTCGGCGTTGCACCAGTCCTCAGCAATTGCCAAACATGTCTGCTCTGCAACACAAGCGGGAACATGGCCGGGTCTCCTGCTGAATTGCACTGTACAGGCATGGGGGCGAGTCAGCGCTGACTGTCCTTCCAAGGCAAGGCAATCCCTCTTTTGCCTGCAGTGGTGCTTTGCAACTCACTTGGCACTTGGCCCTTCTTGCGGACATGGCTCCCCCAGAAGACCGCTGAGAAGCTCTTCGCGCTGCCTGAAGACTTGAAGGCTCACGGCCGGGCCGGGGGGCGCTCTTCCAAAGCAGCTCCACCTCTCCAGCAGATACCCGAATTCGGAAACCTGGCTGGGAGTCGGAAAAAAAGACTGCGACAAACCTAACAAAGCAAAGCCAGCAAAGCTGGTCAGAGGACGGCTACCTGCATGTGCATTTGCAATCCGCCTTGTTGTCCAATGCCGTACACCTTTTGCGAAGCTCGCCAATGGTCTCGTCCTGGCGGGTGCCCTTTTCTTCAGAAATCGAGCTCTCAGAGAAGAGATACAGAAAACGAGTGTTGGCGCAAGTTGAAACTTCTCTGAAGTGGTCACATGCCCTGTCACAGTCCTTGGCCTGCAAAGTTCTCTTGACTTTGGCCTCTCGACATGCGGTCCCCAAACTATACAGCGTTACTACGAATACGGACATTACAATCATTGCAGACCTCCAGATCGGCAATGATCTGTTCTTCGCGGCGCTGAGACTCCTTGCTCACTTCCTCCAGCTTCGCCTGCTCCTTCCAGCACATGGCCAAGAAAGGGCGGAACATGATTGGCATGCACAAGCAAAATTTGCAGCACCACGAAACTTTACCCAAATTGAACTAGAGATCACGGGATCATTGCTAAAATGCAACGAAAGCACTCAGATGAGCGATCTGGCAATCGCTTGCAAGTGCTAAGCTTGGTTACTAAACTGCAGTCCTCCTTGATCTGGGCCATGGCTTCACCCAAGCTTTGTCGAAGGTCTTGCAGCTCCTGCAGCTCGTGTCTTTATGTCAACACTGAGTCAACACTGTACAAGTCGGAGGCTGATCTGCATTGTCGGGACATGCTGAAAGCATCTACAAGTCCTTTTCACGAGTGTCTTCGAGCTGTTGAAGCTCGTTCTGATGCTTACGAAGGACCTGCCAAGCGGAAATGGAGCAGCGATTCGGCGATGCCATGTCACTCAACACGTAGTTTTGGTAAAGAGATGCCTCATCTGCAGCCTTCCGAAGCTCATTGCGGTCGCATTCCAGGTCCATGCCTGTGCTAAGCAGAGATCAGACACGGCTGTCCATTCGCTCCTTCGGCGACGGCCCTGAGCCTTTCGCATTTCTGCTGGCATTCTGCAAAGCGCTCGGCGGAGGCCGTCTGACAGTCCTTTCTGCAGAGAATGTGCTTTTACCGAAAGAGACCGACCGCTTGAGAGCCTGCCTTCATGCTGGAGAGCATTTCCTCCAGCTGCTTCTTCTGCTGCTGAACTAGCTTCACCTCGGTTCTCACGATGCACGAGCGTTCGGGGAGCGATCTTTCGTTTCACTCCAGCCTCCGCTCTTGCTTCTTCAAGCTGCTTGGCTACACGTGCGGTCTCCTCTCCTGCAGACTCTGGAAAAAGAAAAGCAATGCGAGCGACGGACGACGGACGACCCCGACCGGCCCGACCTGCTGCCGCACGTGCTTCCTGCAATTTCCTGTTGGCTTCGGTTTCCATGGCCAGCTGCCGCTCCACGTGTTCCCGGCTGAGGCGATCCATGACGACTTCCAACTGGCGATCACGCTCAGCGGCCAGCTCTTTGCGCAGGGACGCTTCGCGTTCTTCGGTTTCCAGGCGCGCCTTCTCTTTCTGCGCCTTGTGGCTACCTTCGGCTTCAGCTCGCAATCGTGCTTCCAGCTGAGAAAGCTGGTCCTGATGTTGGCGGTTGGCTTCTGCGAGACGCTCCCCTGCTTCGTTCAGCGATGACTGAAGCCGCGCACGTTCTGCAGCAAGTGCTTCTCGTAACTTCACCTCCGAGCCCTCTGCAGCCTGTCGGATGAGCTCTTCACGCAACCGCCGCTCGGCCAGCAAATCAGCGGCGCATTTGGTCCTCTCCTCCTGCAATTCACGACTAAATCGCTCGAACTCGTCACGTACCTTCTGCCGGTGAGCTTCCCGCTCCCGATCGAGCGCTGCCTCCATCTCGCGATGCTTCTGCTCACGAAGTTCCTGAAGTTGCTGCTGCGCCAAGCTAAGAAGCTCCCTCCTCTGCTCCTCCAGGGCCTCTGTCTTCTGCTCCTCCAGGCGAACCTTCTCCTGCTTTCTCTCGGCCAAGATGCGCTCCACTTCAGGCTGAAGGCCCTTGACGGTCATGTCCTTGATTTCCTTTACCTTGTCCTTTTCCCATGCCTCCCGCTTCAAGCGTTCCGTTGCAATCCAGTTTTGCTTGTTCTTGGCCAGCTCCTTGGCAGCATGATCTTCCATCTCCTCGATCTTCATTTGATACTTCCGCTCCACTGCTTTGAGTTCGTCTGAAAAGAGCTCGCATCTTCTCGTGAGCTCTGTCTTGTCATTGAGAAGTCGGTCGACCTCGCCGCGAACTTGCGATGCTCTTTGCCACAGCAACTGCTCACTGCTCACGCAACCTAAGACTAAGGTAAGGTCCAGCTTCAGGTGCCGCTCACTGCCAGCCTTGAGGCTGGAGAGGGCGAGATGGAAGCAGCAAGCCAAGCAAACGAAGGGCACCTCGTACTGTGCCTTCTGCTGCTGCAACTTCTCCTCCCATTCCTTCACCTCGAAGGATCATTCAGATCTCTGTGCTTCGCAGCGCTCACTGCTATGGTATCGAAACCAGGATAACTTGGTGGGCAGCCTAAGTCCCTGACCGTGGCCTGCACCTTCTCCTTCTCACGTTCCTCACGTTCCCAGATGTTTCCCAGCATGTCTGCGAAACGATTCCGCGAAAGGAAAGAAACCGTGAGGGGATCCTGAGACTCGTGGAGCGCCCTCTTGAGAGAGTCGATGATGTGCTTCTTGTCTTGAACTTCGACCTGGCCGCATCTGAGGGCGCAAGGGCATACATGGTCACGCGCTCCGCGCCCCCCCCCCTCCCCCCCTCCATGGTCTATGGTCCAGGATGCCCCCCCTCCTGTGGGATGGAGTGTGGGTGCCCTCTTCCCCCTGTGGGGTGGTTGTGGGGGTTTTGGGGTTTTGGGTCCAGCTTAAGCTTTTGAGTTTAGGGTTT
>BGNK01001565.1:19304-61260 GCA_003297005.1 Symbiodinium sp. clade A Y106
GGGGGGGGGGGGGGGGGCTGGGAACACCAGACGCCTGACCATACATTTATATTGGCCTAGAGAGGTTCAGCGAAGCCGGGAAGGTCGCCTCCAGCATCGAGGCTCTGGATTGCACTGCTGCTGCGTCCTGAAGCAGATCTGCTTCAGATGGGCACCGACTTCCGTACCAAAGCCACAACAGCTGTGTCCTGAGTCAAGCCCGATGGAATGAGAGGCCTGCAGAGGGAGCGGATCCAGCAAGGCAAGCCCGACGGCAACAGTGGCAACCACGACTGACAAAGGCGCACCTTGAGACTTCGTTCTCGCCTTCCGACTCCGGTTTTGGGTGATAATATCAAACAGAGCGACCTCGACTAAGTTGTTGCCTGATGTTCGGGATGAACGTGTCGACAAAATAATCCTTGGGGCTCGTCTTTGGCAGTCCGATATGGACTCAATGCTACAGAGGCCGGAACGAGGAGATATCCGCTTTTGAGGACTCCTGCAAAGTGCGAAGCCATGCGAAGCCCTGTGAAGCTACAAGCTTCTCTGCGCTTCCGACAAGTGCCTCAACTTCGTCCAGGAAGCTCATTATGGAAGCCAGCCTTTCCTCTCAAATGCGCAAAAAGGAAGGAGGAGAAGCCTGTCTAAACTCCAATCTTCTCATGCTGAATCCGACGGCGTCCTGCGGCTGAGTTACGGAGGCTGCCGGCCTGAATCGCTGCGTAAGGCGCTGACTCAGATGACTGCAACAGAGAAACAGATTTGCAGAAGGCTGGATTTGGGTGCAGACGGCCCAGCCGGCTGGTCAGGAACAGGGGTCGTCTGCAGCACATCCACTGTTCGTGCGAAAAAAGGGGCGAAACCAAACCCGACAATGAACCTGGGAAGGGGGAGATAACTGGGAATTGTCACATCGTGCAACCTTGAATCTGGAAACACTTAGGCTCCTCCGGCGCATGCGAATCGCCATCGGTTTGCGTTCGGAGCTCCTGCAGACAAGCAGGAGGTTTACCCAAAGCTCAGGCCGAAAAGGCTGCGTCTATGCCAAGCCTTGAGGGACAAAATGCGGGATCTCATCTCTGCAACCTTGTCCTGGCAATTTTTGCATGGCTAAGGTCAACCTGCACTTTGCAGGCTCCATTGCAGCTGCTTGGCCGTGGGCCGTGGTGGAATCCAAAGTCGGACGGGGCCTCCTGCAGCTGCAATCAGCTGCACATCTGCCCAAATCCCCCCAGATTGATCCGAAAGACGTCCACCGGAGCCTCGGAAGCAGAGTGGCTCCGGTGGGCGAAGATTTCACATCCTCCGGGGGAAGCACAAGATGCACGAACTCACGCGGGTTTACGCGAGTCCCCGTCCGCTGTCTTCTGGCTGGCCTCTCCGTAGACGCTCGGGCAATAGCGCTGACGCCTAAGGGAAGGCATGGGGACGTCGGCTGGAGATCCGTGTCTCTCTTGTGTCGGGCCTGGGCCCAGCGGGAAGCGACTGAACAAAGAAGTGGGACTTGTTCGGCAGCTCGCGACCTTCGGCAGCGTCATCGCCAGCGTTGAAAAACCAACAGTCAACATCTTCCTGGCCTCCCGGCACCTCGAAGATGTCCTGCGACCACCAGGATTAACAAAATAAAGCCACAGCTGCTGTCGGAAACGGAAGCGAAGCCGGAATAAAGCCAAGGCAGGGTAGTGCTGAGGTTTCAACAAACAAGGCGCATCGAGCATCCGGAATGGTCACTTGACGTGGTCATCTGTGGTGTTTCGCGATCTTGAGCTCGTTCGAGCAGTTGAGTCCGAGTCCAGCGGGCACTTTTGGTCAAGAGTGGTCGTCGGTTGGTCAGTTTCAGGCTCTGCCCTGCATCGAGGTGGGTGTGGAGTGAAGTGCACGGAGTGAAGTGGATGAAGGCACTGCCTCACCGAAGGTGCTTTTCAACTGGACGTGCTGATGAGGGCGCAAACTTCCAGATAAGCGAATTCAATACTGAGCCACCTGGGCCTGCCACAAGAGCAGTTGCTCACCAGAGTTGGATGTTTCCGAGTGCTGATGTCCTGAGGCGGTCGCGGAGCCATGTAGACATGGCAGCCGGAAGCTAACTTGTGAAGACCGAGAAATGGCAAATCCGTGGCCCCTCCAAACATGTAACATCCGGCTGTCCGGCTAATGGAAATTCTGTGCTTGTCATGCTTCCTGCCTTGTCCCTTGGATGTCTGACAAAGCTGCGTAAGACAGATGCGCAACATTTGGTCCAAGCACGTCCATGCCATCATGAAAAGCAGGCACTGTGCATTGAGAGTCGAGAATACCTCCATGAAGCTGCAGCGCAATGTGATCTCCGTGTCGTAGTCGACACTCGCTTCGATGTGATCAAACACCTTCCGCGACCCAGTGCCCACTACCGGCAGAGGCATTAGCCCTAGTCAGCTCGTCGTTGCCATCGATACAGCCGAACGTGTCCGACTTGCAATAGCCGATTCATCAAAGTTCATTGCCGTTAGGGCCTCTTTGAATGCGACAGTTTCTCCAACGGCTTCTTCCCACTCTCAAGGATCCCGCACTGCGTTCTTGCTGCTCTGGACTATCTGATATCTGGATTTGACATAGGTTCTGCAGTGGCAGTCAAGCCAAACAAGCCAAACTGCGACATGATTCCTGATTGAAACAGAAACATCCGGCCGGTGGCGCGTTGTTCAGTCCACCGAGCAAGTGCCCGGCCTTCGCAGGTAGAGTCTTAGTAGTAATAATAGTAAGCAGAGTAGTAAGAATAACAGCAGCAACAATTGCAATAATAGTTACTGCAATAAGAGAAAGGGACTAGTCTCCTTCCTTCCCACAGGTCCACGGTTCTCAGCCCGTATCCACTTCATTGACGCGGTCTTTCTATGTCTTGGTGCCCACAAAACGAGCTATACCGGCTGCAAGCCTTGTGCTTTATGAGGAGTGGAAAGTAAGCTTGCGCAATTATGACTGGTCGCTTGATGTGGACGCCCGCTCGCTGCATCTCTTGAACCGATGTCAAAAGATCGACAGCGTGTGCATAGCCCTTTTGCTAATGTCCCAAGCTCTTTCATCGCGGTGGCTCACGCGACACCGATGTAGACTATAGCCCGCAGCGGCAAGTCCACGTGATAGAGGTCTAGAGTCAGCGTAAGACAGATGTCTACCTGATACCGCCTTAACCTTGCCACGGGGGACCTGGAGAGGCTACCCTTGACTTCCAGATCCAGGGGAGCCAAGCACTTCAGATCTGACATGCCGCAGCTGGGTCGGGCACGAAGCGCGAGGCTTTTGGCACGATGCCTTGTAAGTCTGACCTCGGCTGGGCCACGGGCCTCTTTACGAGACTGGCCGACTGTCCTTCTGAAGCCCAGACGGCACACTGTCAATTGCAACATTCCCGGGGCCTTGCAGAATGCATCATGTTGCCATGAGATGCGGTATGTGGCGACGTTGTGGCCAATCTGGTTGCCACGAGGCCGCGGCCGTACATACTGTGCGTCTTGCCGGAAGACTGGCGGCTAACAGGGGGAACGACATGTGCTCTCATAGCGTCTGTTGCTGCCACCCAAATCACACCTGGCAGGATTTATGTCATGCTACATGCAAGGCTGGCCGTCTGTCCATACGCCAGAATTGTGCCATTGTATCCGCTGAGCACGTCCGAGACAATCGGCTTGCCGACCTAGAAGCAAGACCAACTCAGACCAACACTCTTCTGCAATGAATAGTACATAGAATATTCACCAGTGCCGATCACTCAACCACTCGCCAGATAACTGCGCACACGAAACTCACAAGCTGTCACAAGCTGAAAACACGGCTGCTGAAGTCTGCAGTAAGCAGCAGACAGCTTCGAAAATATCGTCCTGCGTTGCAGCCTGTCAGTGGAGGCGAGGACAAGTGTTGTATCGCACTCCATGAAGACCCGCATGATCCCGCATGCTTGCAGCTGCATGCGCGGAGCATGTGGACGCCTCTCCAAAGGCTTTGTTGAAGTCAAAGACATAAGCACTGTCTGCCGATGAGACCTGAAGATGAAATGCGCTCATTGCATGCGAGCCGTGAAGCTCGGACCAGGTTTGCATAAGCCGGCTGGGTGACTGGCGCTTCTTCCGTTTGGGTGGATGGAGAAGGAGATGGAGTCCTACCAATACTGGACATCGGTCATCTTCCGGTGCTGTGCAGCAACCCATCGGTCCTGCTGCTCGTCATCCATGACCGGTGGCCTTTGGTCAGTGCACAAGCTACAAGTTGAGCGCTTTTGACGTGCTACAGAGGAGCCGGCCGAAAGCGGACTACCACCTGAACAGCGGAGATGGTGCGCGAGTTCCTCGGCACGACCACAGAGCTACCCACAAACGGCGATTCCCATCTGCTAAGTACCCTGCGACTTCCGCAGAAGCTGCGATGGCGAAGCAAGATCCGTCCGTGATGACGGCGACTCCGGTAACCTTGCACAGAAACAGGCGTGCGCTTGGATTGCGCACAGTCCGAACACGTCACTCATTCAGGACTGCATGCAGATTGAATTGAGAAACCGATGGGTAGTCACACGTTTTGGCGAAGCAAGAGATCCGTGCATCGACAACTTGTGTGCCTAGCTCGCGTGCAACTGGCTTGCATCCCAAAGTCAGCTTGAAGCCGAGCTTGTGGATGCATTGCGTTGATGCTTCGACTTGGTGCTACACTAGACTCACTAGACGGCAGGCTTCTTGTGAACACGCCGCAGCTTTACGTGTAGATTCCGTGGCACCGGCCACATCACGCTTTACAATAGCGGAGTGATCCGGAAATCTGTTTCCGGATCAAGCGTGCCGTCGGGGCTCGACGAAATCTCTACACTGCTGGCATGGGGAGGTCTTCATACCGATCTCCAAGCAGCACTGGCATTGCAAATGTGATATACAAGCTTCCCACAACAATAGCAACAAGGTTCAGGCAAAATCCAAATCTTGCCATCTGCCTGACAGATACACGCCCCGTGGAATACACAACCATGTTTGGGCCTCCTGCCATGGGTAACATGAAAGCAAATGATGAGGCGAAGGACACACCCAACAGCAGCTGAACAGGGCTGCTTCCCATGTGCTGGGCAGCAGTGGCCATGATTGGACCGAAAATGTTCAACGTAGACATGTTCGAAACCACTTCTGTAACAAAGCAGATCACTGTCACCACAACAAGATTGAATACAAATATGTTGAGGCCCAGGTTCTCAAGAGCCTCGGCAATGACTTGTGCCAAGCCACTTTCCACAGTACCATGGGCCACGAGTGCACCGCCACCGAAGACGAAAAGGATTTCCCAACTGAAATCCCTCTTTACGCTCTCCCAGTCCAAAATGTAGTTGGGACTGGGGCCCTTGCAAACCGATTGACAGCGATCTTCACCAAGGGCATGTCTCAAGGCAGAAGGCAACCAACGACCACAAGGTATCAGAAAGAACGGAAGTGTCAGCAAAAGGCCGATGGACCCGCTGTCGAGATCTGTCGACACCCATTTTTTCCACCCAGGAAACCTGTCGATTCTAGATGCCGTGAACCAGAGGATCACCAGGCACATCATGTTGAAGCTAACCACCATCTCCTCGAAGGTGATTTTGCCCAGCTGCTGCGTACCAAGGAAGGCTTCGCGGTTGACGACAATACGTGCACCACTGCATGCATAGACAGTGCAAGTCAAAACATATACACATAGCAGAAGCAAGACTGACAAGGGCAGGGCTACCAAGCAAAATCTTGCAAAAGAAAACTCCTCCTCATCTGGCCAGAACTCTTGGAACATAGCCATGAAAATGCCATTGGTGGGCGTGCCCACAGGAGTTGACAGCCCGCCAACAGTTGCGGAATAGCCTACAGCTAGAAGCATAGTGCTATGGAAGGATGGATGTCCTCCCTCCAGCGAAGAAAGGAAAGCTTTCATCACGGGCATGATGCACAGCATTGTGGCTGTGTTGGAGATCCACATGCTGAGAAGCCATGTAGTGAGCATAAACGCAGCAAGATAGAACTGTATACGGTTTCCAATCTGTGACAGCACGATGCGAACGAAGCGTGTGTGCAAGTTCCATCGCTCAATAGCGAGGCCGAGCAAGAAGCCTGCAATGAAGAGGAAAGATGTGCCAGAAAAGAACTTCCGAGCCAAGGCGGATGCCTTGACAACCCCAAACAGAGGGTAGAGGCCCATCGGAAGCAGGCTGCTGATCGAAAGTGGCATCACTTCTGAGATCCAGAACAAAGCCGTGACCATGAGGACTGCTAGGCCCTTGGAAGCATCTGGGAATCTGGGATCCAGCTCAGCCATCGGAAGGAAAGCCAAGAGGAGGATTGCCATCGCCAGAACACAACCAAGCTTGAGGCCGCCGGGAAGCTTCTGCACCGATGCAGTTTCTTCTTTCTTGTTTTGGATGTCTGTACTTCCATCTGAGGCAGCAGACGGCTCCACACCTGTACAGGACTCGAACCCGTCTAAGTTCATGGCGGCCCAGTTCGACTGTCAAAGGCCCAAACAGCAGCCTTCAATTCATTCGGACACGAGGCCCCCCTGTGCGCCGAGCTGAGCCACAGAGCTGCGCGGGAGCCACAGCGGAAACAAGCCTTGACAAGTGCTCTAAAAGCGGCGTGCGGCGAGACACCGAGACACCTCGTGCTTGCTGCTCACATGTCGGTGACAGGTGTTGCACAGTGTTAAGTGTTACACATCTAATCTAAGCTTGCACCTCAGCCCCATCTGGTCTGGAGGCAGACTGTCACCTGCAGCAACGCTCTTCGGAAGGAAGCGCGATGCTGGATTGCACAACCGAGGCTTCTGCTCCGGCGAGCCCTCGGTGTCCACTGTCGTTGCTCTGTCTTCGACACGGCCTTCCAATGAACTCTCACTCGGACGTTCCCTTCCCTGCCCTTCTCAGGCAGCGACACTCCAGTCTGTGCTGTTGCTCCGCGACGGCATCCTCAAACGACTGAGTGCGTCAGGGCTGCTTCGAGCAGGCGCGACCCAGCAATGCTTCGGGCAGACGTGTCTGTGCCCGCCGCATTCATCTGGAAGCTGCACCCATTGAAACCTGCCCACGGACAGGAAAGATAGGATCTCAAGGAATCTGCCGAACATCATCACCTTTAGAGCCCTGGCCGGTGGCCTGAGGTCTCGCCAGCTTCGCTGCTCAGGACATGGAAAAGGAAAAGATGCGGCCACGTTCCAGCACACAGCAACGAATTTCATGAAATCAAGTCGGTGCGTCGGTGCACGCCGCAAAACGTGTTGTACATGTCAATGCAGCTTGCACGCTAAAGGCTCCAGAGCCATAGAATCGCAGATTGTGTGCTCTCAGTCTCACGTTCTTGAACCAGAAATCGAGCTTAGCCGTGGCTTCGCTGAGCCGAGGAGCAAGACGAGATCACGGCGATACGGTTTCAGGATTCCCATGCATATTAAGCACGCGACAGGCTGTCATGCCCCTGAGCCGCCTGCATGGAGACATGGCATCTTCTCAAACAGATCTCGAATTGTGTAGTTGTGCCTGTTCTGTTTGCGGGCTCTGCGGCCCGCGACATGCCTGGCACGCATCCAGCGGCTCAACTGACGGCGGCTCAAGGCTCAAGACACCTCAAGACGGCACCTTGACCAGATCCTGAAGCTCGCCGATACACCGCTCGACCTAGAAGGAAATTGCTGCTAATCTGACAATGCAGGGCTGCATGTGCTGAGAACCTCGTCATAGGAGCAGGAAACCTTGCCGGTGTAACCACGTGCGGCCTGCCAAGTCAGGAAAATTTGCAAAGAGGGCCCTTCCCTTGCAGTTTCGCGCACACCGCGGCACTTGCCACGACGTGTGTGCGAATGCTTCGCTTCATCCGAGGATGAAATTGCCGTAATTCGCGCACAAAGACCCGGGCCCCGCAGTTACCAGTTTCCGTGCAGAACTCCGTGCACAAAGTTTGCAAGGCAGCTACAGCTCTCCTAAATGCGGACAGCAAACTACGTACCTCTTAAGCTATAATGCTCCGAGACTGACCATCTCTCCTGTGATCTCCCGCACCGAACAGGCGAAACACGGGTTCATCGCGAGACCTTCGCCCGGCCCGTGCCGCCATGAAGGACACCCCTGCGTTTCAAACTTAAAAACACCTGCACATACATTCACTGTAAAGACGCTCGTTCTGGTCAGTAAACTGACCAAACATGCTCTGGCGTGTAACAGCTACATGGGGGGTTCGGATACAGAAAGCATGCATCATAGAGTCAATGCAACCGCTTGAAAAGAGTCCTAATTCCTCGTTCAGGAAACTGCATCGTCAGAGCCTCATAATTCATACAACCGCCTGGCCTCGTTGGTGCAAAATGACTTTGTGCACGGGAAAATCACTGTCGTGGATCGTAAGCAGATCATCTCCCAACTCGTGGCGGTCGAGGACGGTCAGCTCACGCATTGTATCATGCTAGTTCCCGCTACGGTGCACTCGGAAGTGCATGCCTTACTCGAGTTCTTCGGGACGGGTGTCTCCATTGGTGGCGGATCATAAAATCTTATGCGTATATTGCTATTTTTTTCGTTTGACGTTGCTATGATCTTTTCGTGCATGTCTTTGTTCTTCAAAAAAATGAAAAACGCGAGTTTCGCAGCAATCCTTGCTGGATTCAAGCTTTTCCAATCCAAGTTCATAACTCAAACCTAGCTTCAACGGGCTATGCAGCGGGTAGGCAAGCCAGCAGTGTTGGCAAGCAGCTATCGGCACGTGCCGGTTGATTGATTGATTGACTGCCTGTGGGTGCGGAGACCCTTCAAGGCAAAGGAGGCTGCTCCGTGCTGGTTCTCCCATTGAACTCTCCCCCGCCGCGGGCTCCCGCCCCCTAGTCCTCTCCACCACCATGGAACGGAAAGGTGTATGGGGCTGAAAGGCGGCGCTCGACGAAGAATCAACAGAACACATTCGAGCGGTGAAGAAACTGAGCCTGCGAGATGTCATAGTATGACTCACGCTTGCTCCTCTGTATCTGCTCCTCAGACAATGCCTTTCAAGGAACTCAGGCCACGCCGAGCCTGAGGTGCTTAGGGCCGACTTCAACTCCGACTTGCGTTGCAGTGTCTGCACCCTGTCCAACGGTCTGTTCCAACGTGACTCCTCAGCCACCTGTAAGCCGCTACTTGATTTAATAGCGGGCAAGGTAGCGAATCCGCCGCGAAGCACCAGCTCGTAGCAGAACTTGCTGTTCGCAGCAATGCACCTTGGCCGCACTGGCGACTGCCTCCTCGACCGACGCCTGGTCCACGGAGCCTGCAGGCCCACATGTTCCAAAACGCATTCCATGGGTCCTTGAGTCACCAAGGCAACAGCCGAGCGATGCTGTCGGCAAAACTACCGAAGCAACGGAGGGCTGCGGAGTCACCTGAACAGCTGCTTGCATGTATTCGGTGAACACCGATTACACAAGGTTCATGGGAGTATCTGGAACCTGACCACGCTGCTCCAGCAGAGACATTGCCAGCTCCTGGATCAACCGACAGAAAGCGTATGCTGAAGGCAGCATTATCAAAGAAGTCTTGAAGGATGAGTTGGTGGATTCGACAGAGTGACATGCCGACAAAAGCTAGCTCTGACCAGAAATCAACAAAAGCCGCTTCAATCACGCACGCCTATCGTACTGCAGACTTGCGAGACTTCTAACTTCAGCTGGCTTCGAGAATCGAGCATCCAAACGAGTACTGACCATTACTGCGGGTTCTGAGTCCTGCTTCTGCCTGAGAGCTTCTAGCTCACTTTCTCTTGCTCGGACCTGCAGCTGAGGACTGAGCAAGTCTTTTGCAGGCAGTCGGCAGTCGCTTGTCTCAGGAGAATCCTGCAAGGTCCACCTACATCACTTGGGTCCCTGGCCGCGGAAGTAGAACCATTCGCCACGCCTAGAATGGGACAGTTATGCGGGCTTGACAGGTTGTGTTTCTACGCACTCTGAAGAGGATGCTACTCGACGTGAGAGGTATCCGTTGAAGCCGGATTCCATGAGGCTTCAGATGTAGCGGTCGTCGTAGTCGTCGTAGTAGTCGTAATCCTAGTCCTAGTCCTAGTCCTAGTCATCGTCCTAGTCCTAGTCACAGGTCCTAGTCGTAGCAGTAGCAGTAGTAGTAGTAGTCGTAGTAGTAGCAGTAGCAGTAGCAGTAGCAGTAGCAGCAGCAGTAGCAGTAGCAGTAGCAGTAGCAGTAGCAGTAGCAGTAGTAGTAGTAGTAGTAGCAGGAGTAGTAGTAGTAGTAGCAGGACTGAGTACAGTACCAAGACTCTGCTTGGCGAGGTCTGCTGCATGGCCGCGGTTGACTGAGCACATGGCGAGCAGCGGTTACCAGGGCGGCTGCCGCAGCAGCCACCGTCGGCGGCACAGCCGTCGAGCGCGCCTGCCGCGAAACAGGCGTAAGCACGACTGCCCACTGGAGCCTCACGACTATGAAAGGACATCGTGGCCTCGCAACAGATCCCGCTCTGCCATGACCGCACAGAGGAGTCTGGATCTGCGCAAGGCAAAGCGCATGCTACTGGTAAAGCTAACAAGGGAGTCTCTTAGAAAGGCCTACGGAAGACGGTGCGGTCAAGGACGCCGAGGCCGCAGGTCTCAACGGAAGTGTCGGCACAGACGCCTCCGCGCAGTCTAAATGCACTGAGCGCACCGAGACACCGAGCAACACCGAGCAACAGAGAGCACACGAAAACTTCGAGGGCTCTGCTTCGCTGCTTTCCGCCATTTCCAAAAGCCATGGCCATGGCCCAAATGAAAAAAAATCCCAATTCAGGCGATGCTCCTGTCAAATGCTACCGACTTTTGCCTGAGGTCAAATCCGGAGTGCTACCGCTACTGCAGGGCATGGATGCGAAGCATGACGGCTGCCTTAATACATAGGGATCATAGGGATCTTGCTGGTATGGCCCTTCAAGACAATCATGTAGTCTGAGAGGATTTGCATTAGGCAACTGCTGCTTTTCGCTGAACGCATGGCAAAGGTCGCAGAGACAAGTGGCTTCTCCGCACTAATTTATGCGAATTACAGTACAGATACATTTAACGGGTCGCGTGGCCGTGTTCAGGCGCACCGGCATAGCTGGCTTCTACTCACAGCTTCTTCGCACCTCACTCATCTCATAGCACAAGAGCCTGATCTTGGTGGAAAGGTCTGACAAGCACACGGGTTCAATCTGCTCAGCAGCTCCACGCCTTTCACTGTAAGAGTCTTCCCGGCATTCCTCTCGTCAGATGGAAGGTACAATCAGGGGCTCTGTCGCGAAGTGTCACGTCGGCTTCCTGTTCCGTGATCTGGCTCTGGTCACCCAGCAACCTAGTCAGGCATGTAGTTGCTGGAGGAATGAAACACTCGAAGCTCGAAGGTCGCGGCGCGGCGCAGGATTGCATAGGACCAGTCTCCTTGCAAGACGTTTGCTATCGCAGGTCCTAGCCTTCAGTGCAACTACGCTGCGAGCCCGCCTTGTTGGAGAAAATCCACAGTGCCTCTCTGGCTGGCAGGGCCTGGCAAGGTTGGGTCATGGCACTGCATGGCATGGCAGGCAGCATTTCAAACTTCTCCTCAAGCAAGACTGATATGTGTTCGAATCCCATCTGGGGCACACCCGAACTTCTGGCGGCAGGTGACGAAGTGCCGCAGAGACAAGGCTATTAACCTCGATGGCTGCCAACACAGGCAATGCAGAAAGGAGAGCTCGGAGAGCAGTGAGAGAAACACCTCCTGGCATGCATCCTTCGCTCTGTCGTTTATCTCCTTCGCCTGGAAGGCAACAGTCCTACTACACGCAGCAAGAGAACTCAAAGACATGTTAAGCACTGGGGCTACGGCTAATTTCCGTCTCGCCTCTTCTGCAAATGCCTGAAACCGAGCTATCTTTCTGAATTTAACTGACTTTGACGTCAGATTATGATCCGCAGCAAGCGGCATCCAGTGCATTGGCATCCAGCACGACCTGCTTTGCTTCGAGCGCAGCCTTCGCAACAGGAAAGGCAACAAGACTTGAATGAAACCGAGGCTCTCGGAAAGCTCCGGGCCTTCAGCGGCACGCTGGGCTCGCGTGGCTCGCACTGCTCCATGTGTCGGTACTTCTACAACAGGCCTGTTCGCCGTTTTTCTTTTTGTTGACCTTTGCTCGTGCATTCTGCCAGTCTGCACCTTAAACGGCCCTTACTCCGAGGCTCAGTTATGCTCGACGGTATTCACACATGTTCATTCCATTCCTCCAACCAGCCGAAATGCTCTATCCAGTTGCTCTTGAGTAAGCTGGACTGCCGAGACTGCTGCAAGACACCTCGAAACAGTAATGTCGTTTCCTTTTGAGGTTGCCTTGATGGAGTGGTTTGGGCCGGCCAGTCCGGCAGCGCCCTGCAGTCTTCGCCGAGGAGATCCTCTGTTGCACTCACAAGCGGCGTGGTCCACAGGCTCCACGCGGCCGAAGAGCACTGAGTGCCGACCAAGCAGCTAAGAAAGAGCATAAAGCATGGCTCACACCCAGCTTGAGTCGTCCGGGGCCATGCGATGTGAAAGCACGAGCCACGGGATGAGCACCGCTCTCGACCTGATTACCGCCGCATTGCTGGATGTCGCTGACGCGTGCTTGAGCTTCGCGGTGGGCCCGACTCCTGACCGCCAACATAATGCACTCCTGTCCGTCCAAGCGCCACCGCGACAATCATGTTTCTGCCCACCGCCGACCGTGCTTTTGCTTCTTTGATGGGCTTTTGCTCTTGTTCTTTCTGCGCACCACGACATTTTGGCTCGGAAGTGGCTGCGCAGGCATATACCGACCAGGAGGTACCGCGACATTTTCGAGGGGCAAGCTGAATCCTGCAGCTGCTGGCCGCTGGCGGTGGATGATTGGAATCTGTGCCGGCTTCTCTGACTTCTCTGCCCATGCAATTGCCGATGGGCTTGCAGGACTTCGGGGTCGAGAACCGTGGCTCAGAGGCGACGACAGCTCTGCCCGCATGTCCTTCCGCTGCGAGCGCATCGACGCAGGTCGGTCACGCACACGAAGACGGAAAAGCTGCACATCACCAGCACCGCCAGCACCTGCCATGTGCTCCGTCAGGGTCCTAGTGTCACCGGCAGGACAAGTCTCGGAGAGCTCCATCCGAGTCCTATTGCAACTAGCATGGGCTTGGCCCGTAGCGGTTTCCAACTCTTTGCCTTCAAGGACCAAGGGCTGCTTAGGCTGCTGGCCGCCTACCTGCCCACTTGCTCTAGCAGGCCGGTCTGCGCAGGGGTCTCGTGGTACCAGTGGGACGAGGCAAAGCGGTTTGCGGAGTACAGCATGCGGAGGATCGAGGATGCGTGGACTTCCGTTCACCTGCTGGCAGTCTGATCTCCCCATCAGGCTGAGAGACAGCTGGACGGGCAAAGCTTGAATTTTGAGGGAGTACCAGACCATGCCATCATTGATGTCGATGAAAGCTCTGACCGTCTCCTGCGTGACTGACCCGAAGCCGACATTGAGGCGATCCACATAACTTACAGAAGGAAACCATCTCGCTGCATCGGGACCGATGCCATGAAAGCTCTGGCCTGTCGGATCCGCCTCCACTTGCCCCACCCTGCTCAGGCAGCAAAGATGCTGTGACTCGGTGCTCAGCCGAACGCCACATCTCAGGTTCCAGGTCACGCGTCTCTCCAGATCACTCCCAGGCTCTATCTCCATCTCCCCCACTACCAGCTCACAGTGCCCAGCATGCGCCTCCTCCCAGAGAGGATGGACACAAATTGAAGCCGCGTTGGCAAAGACACGCACGGCCCCGGCACTGCGCTTGGAACTCTGTGAGCCAGAAGACCATCGGGCGTGGAAGCTCGTCTCGCCACATTCCCTTCCAGTCCATGGGCCAAGGAAATGACCAGAGTCCGGGAGTGATGCCTGCAAAGGAAATGCTTCCGAACGCTGGCGTTTGGGGTCATCTTGAAGCTGGGTGGCGTGCGCCGCCACTGCACTAATTTCCAAGTTGCCAGCAATGAGATGTGAGTTCAGCGCACTCAACTGGAAGGGGAAGGCAAGGAACGCAGAGCCGAGCCTTTGCGCGTGGCCCACGTTTGATTCAATGCATTGGACGCTGACGGAGACTGTAGCCCCCAGGCGGGTATGCCAGGTGTGCGTTCTAGTGCACCACGCAACCTCAATCTCATCACCAACTCCATGGAATCGCACGTCAATCTTACCAGGCACCCGCTGCTGAGGCAATTCCCAAGGTGCTACTGCTGCCTCAGGGATGCGCAGAATGTCAGCTGATGTCCTCCTGAAAGCCCACCCAAGTGTGGCCTCGCATGTCAGACAAGCTGCTACATGCACCTCAGCAGGATCTAAGCAGAGCCGGACAAGATCAGGGGAACTTTCAAGCCGTTTGAGGCAGACAGTCTCGCTCGGAGTAAGAAGGAACCAGGCGCTGGAATCCGGAATGCATTTATCACTGTCACACATCGAACCTGATGCTGGCATGGCTGTAGCCTGCAAGTCAGTCGCAAGGCAGCAGATGGCCCGACAGGACTTGCAGCGAACAGCGACGCTGTCAAGGCAAGCACCTGCTGTAGCCAGGACGTAAAGTTCCACCCGCCAGCCGCAGTGCTCCACTTCACTGTGGGACCCTGCCATACCACGTGGAAACTTCGGCTGCCGCAGCAGCTCGCCGGCCAAGTGAGGTGTTCTCTCCATGCCATGCCGAACTAGCAACACGGTCGAGAAATCATGTCCCCTCACGAGTCCCGCGTCCCGAGTGCAGCTGTGTTAACATGTCCACCACGAGAAGTTGGTGATTGAGGTCCTGTTGATTCCATCTGCAGACATCCAAGATTCTTGTAACACGCACAGTGAGAATGAACAATGCACAACGAGCGCAAATTCAACTTATGTTCAGTATGGCTTGGCAGAAAGTGTCCGATGCTTGTCATCTGTCGGCTTCTGTTGCATACTTGTCGTTCTAGACTGATGATACTCCTGTCGGACAAATGCTAAGTAGCTGCTTCGGCTGTGTCCCCGAGGAGTTTCAAGTCGGATGAGTGCAACATTCAAGCAGTCACATGGGTTCGGCTCTGCCTGAGCGCTTGTGCACTTGCTTCGCCAAGTGTGTCTCACGAAATAGGGTGAATTTTGAGCAGGGTGACCTTCAAGATTCAAGAGAGTTTCTGGCGTTCTGTCTCAGAGAGTCCCCATACCAAATCCGATGATGCAGCGCTATCACAACAACATATGAATGCAGAAAATAACGTGGTCATGCTAACATGAAGATATTTATGTTTTGTTTTAAGATCGCACTTAACATTGTAGTCAGGTTGTACTTCTATAAATGCCGACTGCGGTGCCTTTTTTAGGCCATCTCGGCGCGCGGCGGTGCTGGGGACTCCACCCTCGCGTCACGCAATCGGTTGGAGGCTCCGTTCGGAGGCCCATCTTTGGCTTCGTGCGCAGACACTGAGATCAGGCGATGCATCCATCCTTAAGCAAAAGAAGTGGCCTTGTTTGCCCATCAGAACGGAATGACAATCCTTGGGCTTCCGACCATCGTCATGGCCTCGGGCGCCTGTTGCACTTGCAGATGGATGCTGTTCCTTTACAGATCCACCTCGTCCCTCTCCGCATCTCCGCACCTTCATGCTCGCAAGTGCGGCGAGCCTGGATAAGGAAGCAAAATGAGGGGTCACGAGGACAGGAGTCACTTTCACTTGCAGGCAGCCTCTCCCCCTCCACATCTTCCCCGAAGACAACTTCGGAAGGAGGAGGCAAGCGCCTCGGAACTCGTCGACGGCCTTTAGGCCTCTTCAAACCGAACCGTCAGACACGTCGCCGAGCGCTCAGAAGTTGACCCCATGGCAGCGGGGGCAATGAAAAGGCCGACCACTACCAGGAGTCTGCTCAGCACCACGTCCTTCCAGCTCTGAAAAGCGTGCACAATTTGTTGGATAGACAATGGCACACACTTGCCTCATCCCAGGTTTGGATGCCTACCTGTTTGAAGCGATCCCTACGACCTGGGATTGCCTGTGCGGCCTGTGCGCACTCAGGCCCAGGCCGCGACCAAGCTCAGTGCCAGCACCAGCACCGCAGAGCGCTGGCAAAACCCGCAGGAAGAGTTGCTGACAACATCCCCGGTGTGCAACACAGCTCTTGAGTTTGCATCTGCTTGTGCCTGAGGGTGCGCTAGCGTCCTGCGACAAGACGGCAAATTCTTCCAAAGGAAACGAGCACAAGTAGTGTGAGGCAGAGAGGTAGAAGCAAAGCATCTGACCTGACGAAGGTCTCCAACGAGCTGCTTGTGGTTGAACTCACACCTCACAGAGAGGCTCTGTATCGGCTCCCATCAAGTAACAGCTTCGACGGTCGCCAGCCTTCCAGGCATTCACCTGCCTTAGCGAGCCGCACGGCTAGTCAAAGTCAGTGACTCGCAGTATCCGGGCAGATGGCACTTGAAGTTTTCTCGGGCTGCTTGGCATCCTGCTTTCACGAGAAGGCGCAGTTTGCGACCATGTACCCCGTACAACCAAGGCTATCCCAACGCTCCTCCCCTCTGCGTCGCATGATCTCTCATGAGGGACGAGGAAGCGGACAGCGCCATGCCAGCATCTCAGCTTGAAGTGTGAATATTGACATTCTTTTGTAGACTTGGCTTGCCAAGGACAGGTTTGCTAGCACTGGCCATGCTGTCGGTGAGGAACCACTTGCGAATGCACAGAGATCATCATGCTGCAAGTTTCAATGCCTCGCAAAAGTCTTCGGATTGGCGAAACAAAACTGCATCGTGCGTCAGGGTAAGCTGCGCCAGAGTACCTCTGCAGCTTTGCCTGCGCGCCTTCTCTCTCAACGAACACGCGCACTGCTCCACTGCTCCTATCATCTCCTATCTCCTAGACTAGAGTGTCTGGCATGGGCCAGTTCCATGTCTTTGCAACTGCAGCTCTTAGAGCGCAACAGGTAAGACATAAAAAGAGGCTCGGCACAGAGTGCTCACCGCATCTCTGTGGCTAGAGTAAAGAATTCCTGGGGAGACGTGCAGCTACGAGCCGTGTCGTTTTGACAGGAGCTGCAAGCTGCTCCACAACTTGCACAGCTTTGTCTGTGCTTGCCTGCACGGTTTTGTCTGTGCAGGGTGCTCGCGTTGGATTCCGATCAAGCAACACACATATTGCCTCAGCAGGTAGACGGCTAGCAAATGGCATGGTGCGGCTGCTGTGCATGGAGGATGAACTCAGGGCGACGCATGACGAGCCCTCAATGGAGAGAGCGCTCTGTGAAAGGCCTCCCGACTCCAGACTCGCAAGATCTTCCACAACCTCCCTCTGCATAAAGCATGCCCACTGCTCCCTGAGCCGCGGGCGAACCGTGCGTGGCTCGGGTTCACCCTGACAGCACTCGGACTCACTGGACATATGTCGTGAGCACTGCAAAAATCGTACTGAGAAGGAAGCAGGCAAACGCTTGTTGTTGCAGGCACAATCTGTCAAGCCAAGGAAAAACCTGTCCAAGGGAGCGCCAGCCCAGACAAGGCACGGGCCGTCACGTACTGAGGTCCAAACTGCTGCTTCGCCATACCAGCCATACCAGCTCCTCCTGCTCCCTGAGTTCATCGATGGCATTGTGCAAGCAGCTGATCAAGCAAACGCACGCCGACGCCAGAAAAGGGCCACCCTGTTTAATGTGGATAGCGGCAACAATCGCGAACGTCTTGAGAATGTAAGCATTCACTCCGCATTCGGTGGCGGACCAAGGCTTCCTCGAAGCTGAACATCTTGTGCATCTCTTTCGACCTACAGTCACCGCAGGTCATGATACCCAAGGCCAGTTCGTTGCAGCTTGATTGCTGCACAGGTCATGTCGTGTTCAACGCAAAAGACCCTATGGCCCTATGGGCCCCTGGCATCTGCCGATGTCGACCTGCAGCTGACCTTTGCGCCGTGACCTTGGCAGCTTGGCAGGAAGAATTCCCATGAGAGTTGAGGAGATCCTGGTTTCGGCTGAAAGCAACACAGGCATCTCCACCGCGGAAGGTTCAATCTCTGCAGGCATGAGGAAAAGCCACATAAGGGCAGAGACAACTTGCTGGAGAAAGGCCGCGCCGGTGCAAGCGACAATGAACATGGCACTGCTGATATCAGTTTCGAAACCTTCTGCAGGGGCCCGTCGATTCTGAGTGCCAGGCATCCAGGAGCTTCAGTCGCAGCGCAGAGCCAAGGCCTACAGGGAAGAGGCGCTCGCGATGGCCAAGGCACTTCCGGGCCCCTTCCCGACCTGACTCCAAGAAATCTCCGCGAGAGCATATGCCTGCAGCGAAGAGGCCACGTAAGCACGAACCAGGCCTGACTGTAAACGAAGGGCGGAAACTCCGCCACGGCACTGATTTCGCCACCACTCTCTTAAAGTCTTTACGTGACGAGTGCATCCACCTGTCCGGACCCGTGGACTGGAGCAGGGATTGAAAACTAGTGGCTCGGTGTCACCGTCTGTGCTTGGCACGGTTCAGCGGAGCCCAAGAAGTCTAACACAGCGCGTTTTGCTCACTTGTGAAGTTGCGCTCTGGCCACACAAAGCCGAGACTTGAACCAGGCTCCGTTATTGATGAAGTGACACCTCAACTCACCTGCTGCTTTTGCCGTATATTGTCCGCTTACGACACCCTCGGTCGCCTGCACCAGACCATCGGATTTCTGAACCAACTCAGGAGAAACTCCATCTGCAACGAACCAGAGCTCATATGAGATGTCCCAGTAGCAGACTCGCAGCTCCCAGTCCAAAGTGCAGGGACCTTCTGCCCTTATAAGGGCTACCTCTTCCGTGCAACGAGCGCGTACTTGGACGACTTGGCAAGGGCCTTCCAGTGCACCTTCCCGATGCATGCCTCCCAGGCCTTCAGGTACCTTGTCGGCCGGGATGGTCTCAAAGAGTTGTGCATGGTCGTTTTCACCCAAGATCTGAAACTTTTTAAGTGTCCTCTCTGGGATGAATATGGAAAACGCCTTGAACAGCTTTGCGAAAGCTGTCGGAAAATTCACGAAGATAGTCTTGCCCTTCGTCTCTGGGTAATGATCGGAGAATACTTTCGTGACAGCGGAAACTGCATCCTTCACCTGCGACGTCTGAAAGATTAGCGGCACACCTGAGTAGTCGTGGACCTGAGTCAACTCCTCGGGCTCGCCCTTCTTGAAAGAGATCTTGGCCATTGCCTCTTCCATCAGCTTCGCACGATACCTCACAAATGCTTCGATGTCGCCAAAGACTTTCTCTAGGTCCATCTTCCCAAATCGGCTGATCATCACTGGCCTGCCTTCCACATCCAGGCCGCTTATGACGTCATGGCCCTGGTAGCAGTCCGGCAGAACTGCATCCCTGAGCCCGTCAATCTTGCAGTCAGCTCTGAAGACCAATGTCTCGACGATGCGATCAGCTGCCTTGTCTAGGTTCAGCTCCTCTGCACGGATGTACTTGAGAAGAATGATGTCAGAGGCCTCACAGTCTTTCTCGAGGTCCACGCCCCAGATTGTGAGTCGCTCGGCAGTCTTTGCATCCTCCGATGTTTCCCGCGCTTTGGCCACCAGAGATGGCACCCGTCCACGAAGTTCGGCCAGCAAAGCCCGCTCAGTATCGCCCAGTTTGTGCAAGTAACAATGAGATAAATCCACCATGCTCTTTGAAGGCCGTCACTCGGCCGTATCCATAAAGAACCTAAAGGCGTCGGCATGTACATCTTGTCTTGCAAGGCAAGTCTCACTCACAGCGGGCATGTGATGTCCTGTTGACAAAGATTTGCCTTCTCGCAAATTCCAAGGATCGGGATAAGCCAGCACCAGGTGATCCTGGCTTTTGTGTCCTGCCATTCATGGCATCACCGAAAGCGCTGTTCTTTAACTCTGAGTACTAGGAATCTCGGAGCGGTCCTGAAGTAGGACTGCCTGGTTCTTCGTCTGGAACATGAGACGGTGTCGGAACCTGAAGAGACTGAAGAACTCAAGACTTACACGCTCGACTCTAAGAACACCTGCATGCGAGCTCGGATTTAAGCTGTTGAGCGAGGAGTCACTGGCTTTGACATCGCCTCCTAGCCACTATGGTCTGATCTTGCAACATGCAAAGCAGTCACAATTGCACGGTGCCTCGGTAATTGATCTCCACACCTCTTGCACCAAGTCCAGACATCTCATGTCGGCCAGACGGCCTGGCAACACACCAGATTGATGTATTCTCAAGATCGACACAGCACGAGGCCTTCAAACTCTTTCGCGACCGCGCGCGTGATCTGCCCGCGGGTTAGGAAGCCCACCTGCAGTTGAAGCGAGACCAAGGATGGGCTCATGTGACAGGGGTCACCTGCCTGACTCCAGTCCCAGAAGTCGAACCACCTGAGAATGCGCTCGGATAGACGGCCCCTGTCCCTGTTGCTGCCGTGGATGCTCTGAGAGTCCCCTGCCGGCCGAGAGCTTCAGAGCTTGCGGCCGCTGCCAGGCCTCGGCCCGACGCATCCGCGGGCTTCGCCAGGGACGCATGGCGCATGCACGGCGCAGGTTCGTTGCCACCGAGGCTTCTGCAAGGTTGAGGTCTCTGACCACGGTGCACGAGCTTCAAACGCGCGAGAATCCAGACCTACAGCTTCCATGAGGCGCAGTTTAAGCTTTCCCCTGTCCCGTGAGCCGGAGGCCAAGAGTCCACCGTCTGGATCCTGGGAACCCGTGCGAAGACGCTGAAAAACCAAGAGTGGGAAAATGCTTCTGGACTGTGACCGCCTCGAAAGCCTTTCGGGTGATTCGGCCGGTACCTGCGTCAAGATAACGGTCGCGAAAGGCGCTCAGAAGCGGCCTGATCCTTCCTGCTCTCTGATGATACTGTATTTGCGAAACTGTGGGCGAAGCGACTTCTGACGAGACACATGGCCAAATTTATAAGCAGACACGTAGCCTAGAAATACTCTTGGGAATATGTAGTGTGAATTTCATGCGTTTGCACATTGACATGGAATGAACAGTAATCCCGTCCGTCGTGAGGCTGAAATCTTGCCCAGTCCCTGCCCGTCCTTCTTTGTCCCACTGGCGCCAGAGCTCGGACGACTGCAGCTGGGCAGCTGGAAGGGGAGAATCCTTGTCCAGCTTGGAAGTTCACTCGCGATCTCATCCCAGGCATCTACTGGGCTATGCTTCTGGCACTGATTTGAATCATCTCGTCGTCCAAGGCCGTGATCTGAGTGTTGTCACCTGAAAAACTCTCCAAAAGCTGGCGAGACCGAAACTGTGTCAGCAGTCGATGGCAGTTCCCAAGGCTCTCACTTTCTTGCGCGACGGCATCGTTCACTCCCTTGCACTTTGATGCCTCATCCTGCACAGCATGATGCTTCAGCGGAGAGTGAGTCACTAGTGACTCTGTTTTGCATTTTCGAACCTGCGGCATGTGGTTGTCGTCCGGTTTGAGAAGGGTCTCCAGCTTTTCGCGATCGATGGGAAGCACCACGGACTCAGGCCAACGCACTTCTGAACAAATCACACCGACGAAAGCAGCAGACAGCTGTACCCGTTGGCCTCTTCAGGCTGATTCTCTGACACTCCGACGAACTCGAGATTCGGCACATGTCCCGTAGCGTCTTGCATAACGCAGATCCCTCTCCTCAGGATCCCGGTGCACCCGTGCCCTCTTGCTGTTTTTGCGCTGTGGCTGTTTTGACCCGCCGGGCACCGCCCCTTACCCGATCAGCCCCTGATTCGTCTCGGGCTTTGGGGTCCGGGGTTTGTGCAGGGTTCAACCAGGCTAGAAGCACAGGTGCACTTTGTGGAAGAGCAGACGTCACCACAGGTTTCCGCAACCTGGCCCTACCGCCGAAATCGCCAGAGGACGAACCTGCCAAATACCTTCCAGGCATGCGTTGCAAGACCCGAGGTCCAGAGCTTGTGCTCTCTTCCAATGACGGTCCCAGGCCAGGAGAAAGCAACTCTTATGGACTTTCACGAACAACGGAAGGAAGGGGGCGCTCTCGCGCCGGCACGCAATTGAAAAACCTACATGCATGTGCTAGCACCAGAGAGCCTGCTCACTGCAAAAGCGCTTTTGATGGTGTCCTCGCGATGGTTGTCGAAGACGCGAAGGGGGCTCTTGCTAGTGTGAGCCTGTCTTAGCCGGTTGAGCGACGAAGTGTTGGCAAGATCACCGAACGTCCCGGGCATGCGTCTAGGGAGGGTTCACAACGCTTCTTCTGCCCACGTCCATTTAAAGTCCCACAGGCCCAGCCAATGCTGCCAGACGGTGCTCTTTACCCTTAAGCCTGTATCCAAGACAGGAGAGCACACAACAAAGAAGCTGAGCTCTCGGCCAGGGCCCCGAGAACCTACGGAAACACAAAGAGTTGAGTCTGATATCCTTTCGTTAATCTTGGACGTGGGGGGTCCCTTTAAGAAGCGGAAGCGCTTCATTTGGAAGCCTCTTCGAGGTCCAGATCACCAGTCCGGTCAATGTCCATAGCATCAAACCAGGCCCCAGGATCTGAGGCAAGAAAATACGGTTTGCGATTTTGAGCTCTTCAAAGGGATAGATGTTCGCATCGCGTGTGGTATAGGGCGGCAACTGTGACGTATGTCGGGCATCTCCCGCACCTCACTGAAGCATGCCCGGCCTTAGTCATGTTTCCCTTGACAAAATCACATCGAAGAATTCTGTCATCACAGCTCGGGACAGACTGGACACTTGCACGACGCCAACTGTTGCGCACACTCTAAGTGGAAGATGTGTCGGCACGCCTGGCATCAGCTGTCCAGGCTGGGAGGAGCTGTTAAATCGTGAACTAGTGAGTGGCGCCCAGCCCAGCTTGCCGGCTGCAAGCAGGTAAGCAAGGCGGGACCCACTGCAAACCTCAGGAAACAGCGGCAAAGCGAGATGTGCAAACCGCAAAAAGGCCGCAGACCCGGCCTGCTCAAGGCAGATGACACACTCACTGACTTCGCCTTGCAGGCTCGCCTCAATGCTGTCTGGCCTCAAGGCAGAGCAGAGAGCCCTCTGCGGAGAGCTGCGGCCCTCTGCGATTTTCTCAGGGCCGAGTCCGGCACCTTGTGTTCTCGCTGAGCGTATCGAGATGGCTCAGCGCCTTAGGGGCCGAATCAGCGTCCTCTCTGTGTCGTGAGCGACGCGGCACTTCCCCTAGGGGGCGAGCATGAAGCAATCGCACGTTGGACTCCACCTGTGCTCGTGATGTGTCAGCGGAATGCGTTCAATGGACTGCTGCGTGCAATCTGCGCCTGGTACTGGCGACGATTTCGCATGTAGTCGGCAACACCATACCTGAGTGGATCAACACAGGAGCGCATTCCTGGTCAATTGTGGAAAGCCGTGCATCGGCAGTTGCGGTTCTCGCCATCTCACACGTCACACGCAAGATGTTGGGCTACAAGTAGCAAGCCTATCACAACACATCCAAGACATCCAAGGGCGCACCGCGGATCCGGCATATACTTACCTGCAGACGCAAAGCGGTCAGGTCAGCCGTCAGCCTGCTTCAAAGCTCTAAGAGTTAAGCTAGATCATGCTCTGCAGCTTTCCTGTAGTCGTGATCCAACATCTGCAAAGTAGCACGATGTGTCAGACATTCGGCACTGCAGCGTAGGTTCGCGCGAAGGTGCATGGAGGTCTAGACTCTTCAAGTCTGGAGGCACGGGCATGCCAAAAGCACTGTGGTTGCTTCTTTCTTTCGCCGGTCTTGCATTGCGCCGTGTTCATCTTCGGATCGTTGCATGATCTTTCCCGGGTGTCCTCCACAATACCATGCAAAAGGTGGCTTGGACTTCAGTTGTTAATGTCGGTTTGGACTTTGCAGCCATTGAACTCGGGTCGATAGAGGAGTTTTCTTCCAGACGGTGTCAGGGGTCAGGGGCACGGGGTGTCTCTTGCCAAGTGTCCGGAGTCAAACAGGTCTCACTGAAGCGCAAAAGAATGCACCTTGCATCTCTACGATGTGGGCCAGGATCTTCTCCAGTCTCTTTCGGCGCTCCTCGCCCTGTGCACACGAAAGTTTGAAGCCCTCTCTCTCTCTCTCGACTCTTTCCGGTTCTTGCCTTCATCTCAGCTGCTCCGAACCCCAGGCGCATGCCGCCGAAGTGGTCGGGATTGTTGAGGAAGGGCTGAGTGATGTGAAGCACCAAGCAAAGCCTCACAAGGTGGTTGGGCGTCAAGAAGTAAGGAGCAACGGTATGCTGAGCAAGGCACCCGAACGTCTGCGTGTCCGTCAATGAAGGGACCTGACTTTCTTCGCACGCTGCTCGCTCACGGCTCGAGCATGGTACTGCTGCAAGTTGCAGTCTAAGCTTCCCACGTGTGCCCTGTGCGGCACGCTGACGTTGTACGTCATTCGGTCTCGATCCAGGGCCCAGATCTAGCAGCAGATGAAAGAGTTTGCAGCCCAATGCATCGCATGGGCATGTACTGACATGAGGCACATCGAGTAGGCACATAAGGCCAGCTCCACACGAATGTTTGTGACGATCAAGTGGCCAACAAGGTCCTGGAGAGGAGCAGATTCGATCGCAACACTTCCACTTCTGACTCGATCGCCTCTTGGGAGGCCCCGAAGTTCAAGATTCCGTGGTAGGTCTCTGCAACCTGCACCCAAACTCAAAGTCTCAGATTCCTTGTAGAGCCCTAGAATCGAATGCCGCGCCTCTTCATTCGGGAGGAGATTCAGCTCGGGCTGGCTCACTCCCTTGTGAGCGAACAAGTCTCGCCTGATGAAAAAACTGCAATGCTCTCGGCGTTCTTGTGTGCACTTCTTTTCGTCATCTGAAGGTCTTAGAAAACGACTGGCGGAGGGCGCAGTGCAGAAAGTAGTGGGCCCAGTTGTAGGCCTCAGCAGCACAATTCAGTTTACCTGTGAGACTAACTTCAATCTGGGTTTCTGGGTTCTGCGACCTTCAACGCTTTGTCTAGGAAACTCGCCAGCGTCTGCACGGGTCACCGGACGTCCCAAGCCCGAAGCGAGCATAGCACATCACAGCACATGCCGGTCTCGGCCTGATGCCAGGCTTCGCTTCCTTCCGGGCCGGATTCCTCGAGGCTGCAGACGTTCAACGCGATAATACTCGCACAACTCGGACGGCAACTCCGTCCTCCGGAATGGCTGTGGTGAACGCCGGAACGGTCTCCGCTGGCTGCAGGACCTGAAGAATCATCTCGAACTGATCGCCGTAAGCCTGGCGGAGGCTCCACATGAGCGTTCTGTGCCGAACATCCTGCACACTGCTCTTGCTGAGGCTGGGCTGTGAAACTACCAGGACAGGCGTGGCTGAGCAATGCATTTATTGGCTCGTCAACCCAGAAATACACACACAAACAAGCAAACAAACAAACAAACAAACAAGCAAACTAGCAAACAAGCAAACAAACAACCTCTGCCAGCACCCAACCTCATCACATCTACCGCCTCGCGAGAAAAGTGGGTCTACAGTACCGAAAACATCCGAAAACATCTAGTGTTGGCCAAACGAAGCAGATCACACTCTCGGCCTACTTAAGCCTTGCACACAGCACCAGCAGACATCAGAAGAGCAAACGCTGCACACATTCCTCAACAGCATGAAGCTTGCAGGCTTGAACACTGCGATTCCAGCGAGTTTGCGCAACTCTTTGGTACCGTCCCGGTGCTGAAACGAGTACGACTGACCGTTCACGACGACTCGTCGTACTTTCTGCAAGAAGACCCCTTGCAAGATCTCGCAAGCCTAGCCCTGCCGAACGAAGCCTTCAACCTTGAAAAGCAAAGCCTCTCTGGCCACGATGCGGACGGCACATCCACCAGCATCAAAACAAACGATGCCGACCTGGCAACTGTGACGGGTGTAGCTAAAAACTTAGCACCTGCAGCTCCTCAGACTGATGACTGCGGTTCAACCATGAGTCGGGCCTCCTCTATCATGCCATAGCCAATTACGATAGCACTCCCAGCCAGCCGCCTGCAGCTTTGCTGAGGAATTCCCTCAAGCGCGGCTGTGTGCGACGGGCCCCTCCCCTGCCTTGCACGTTTGGAGGTCTTTGGCTGCCCTGCTGTGGTGCTTGGGAAGGTAGGAGGAGCGTGCCACCACCTTGCAGTTTCTGCCCAATGTCTGCTTGACTCGGGGCTTCCAGCACTGCAAGTCTGAGCTCACCACAAATACAGCTCGGTAAGAACCAACACCTCAGCTCCAGCATCAGTTCTCGGCACAACATCCACTGGAATCTATCGTTTACATGAATTTTCTTCCCAGCCAAACGCTCCACGCTCTGAAGGAAACCGTTCTAAGCAGCTATTGACCACTGGTGTGGCCAAGTTGGAATTTTTCATGATGACGATGAGGACGACGACGACTATATATTATATACTACTACTACTACTACTACTACTACTACTACTACTACTACTACTACTACTACTACGCCGGTGCCCCTTGCCGGACCCACCTTCTTAGCATGCTTGAGGAAGGTGGTCATGATCAGGATGCTGATGAGGAGGATGATGATGATGGGTGCGTTCAGACACATTTCGGATCGGGTTGGGAGGGGGGTGGGGGGGGTGNTTGGGGGGGTTGGGGGGGTTGGGGGGGTTGGGGGGGGATGGTGACGACATTGTTACGCAGACACCCCGAACAACATCTCCAGAAGAACCGTTTTACTCGGTATTTACAGTACTTTCGTGTTGTCGGACCATCTTATACATATAGTCACCAAACTTACTTCTGGACTTTGCAACTCGACCTTGGGATTTCGGAGAGCTTTCTGCGAAAACTCGTTTCGGGGATGATGACGACATTCGTGTGCGGACGCCCCGAACAATATGCGCGCACACACCACACACTACTTCAAAAGCACACCCTCCTACGCCGAGGTCTGGGCTTTAGGGGTGTTGGCGAGCCCCTTCCACGTACAGCTGGCTTTGTTTTTGATGTTTATAAGATGTTGTGCTTCAGGTTTTAGAAGCATTAAAAGCTTCTTGGCAGCACCTGCATTCTGCACGATATTCACAGCGTTGTCGTACTATCCGGCCACCTGTGGTTTAGCAGTTTCTTCCCTGTCGAGTTTGAAGTAAAAGTGCGGTCGCTGCGTGCTCCCAAACAACAGTGTAAGCCCCAACAACACAGTTTCTCCACATTTCCACACTTTGCATCAAACGAAGAAAAAATGCGGTCACGTCATGATCCAAAAAGCCAGTTTTAACCCAAAATCATACTTTCGGGGACCGGAGCTGGTCCCCGAAAAAAGCCTTCAGCAACACCACCGTGCAATTCATTCAAGGGAGGAATCTTGCCAGCATTTTCCACACTTGCAACAAGCACCTTGTATTCCTATTGTTCTTAAACGGTGGGTCCCCTGTGGGGCCCGCGGCTACTACTACTACTACTACTACTGCTACTGCTACTGCTACTGCTACTGCTACTGGCACTGGCACTGGCACTGCTACTGCTACTGCTACTGCTACTGCTACTGCTACTGCTACTGCTACTGGCACTGGCACTGGCACTGCTACTGCTACTGCTACTGCTACTGCTACTGCTACTGCTACTGCTACTACTACTACTACTACTGCTACTACTACTACTCCTGCTGCTGCGACTACTACTGCTACAGTACTGCTACTACTACTGCTGCTACTGCTACTACTGCTGCTACTGCTACTGCTACTGCTACATGGACGCGGACGTTGTTACGGTTTGGGCATGGATGTGCTGGTCATCGCACGCAATTGGCCATGGACGTGATTACGGTTTGGGTCGGTTTGGGCATGGATGCGCTGGTCATCGCACCGTTGACACCCTTCCCCACTCCCCTCCATTCTCAACAAAGCGTGGACGTTAGCACGGTATTCACGGCAAAAGTGCGGCGGAAGTGCCTGATAACTCCAGACCTGATACGCACGCGCGTGTTGCTACTACAGTATCACGACTACTACAGTACAGTACCACCCACCACCACCACCACCACCACCACTACATCCACTACCCCGCCAACAGGAAGAATCCGACCGCCGGCATTGGCAAGCCTCAGAACTACAGCAAAACTACGTATCTAAGCTTCCAGCGCCAACTCTGGTGTAGTCAGCCGACCCAGTGTTATACACCCGGACGTCCTGCATCATGCTATGTTTAAGCTGGCCTGGCAGCTGTTCAAGCTTGGGCACACAGATAGTCCTCGACCTCGTTGAAGCGCATGATCTCTTGCCCTAGCAATTGGCAGAATTGCGGGTTAGGGCAGATTGTGCTGCAGCAGTGGTGCCTCCTTCCTTCAAAACAGATTCCCAGACCTTGACCCTGTCCTGTCCTCAGCTAGACCGGCAGCCATCTCCGTTGTTTGGCTCTGACAACTCTTATTCAGGTCCAGACTTGTGAAGCTCTCATAATACACCTGGGCAGGTGCCGCATCGACAACATCTGCTGGGGCCGACATGCTTTGCAAATCAGCTCGCGCCTTGTGGTCGAAGGGTTGCTCAGGTTGCAGGGCCGTAGATCTGGACAAACCCTTGCAACAACATCCTCAGCAGGACCAAACAGGCGGCAAGCACAATTCAGTGGCACGGATTCTCACCGAGGCAGTAGCCCCCCATGGTTGCAAAGAAGGCCTCTCGGCTCGAGTGTCTATGAATCGTCACACAATCCATGTGAAAACAAAAAGACACGGCAGGAGTCCAAGCTGTAAATTTGCAAGAGAAATCTGAAGGAGAGGCGAGGGGGAGGGAGAGGGAGAGGGGCAGACACCAAGATAAGCAGGCCAGAAAGGCGATTGAGGCGATGCATTCTCAGTGAAACGACACAGGGCTCTGGCAAGATGCCCTGGAATTGTGTGTAACTGTGTAACTAGAGTATCTCGCACTTCCAAAACCTTGAACTTGCAAAGTGCGCACCTCGGCGGAGCAAGGAAATTGTCAGGACTGGCACTGGTCGTGCCAAGTGTCGTACTGTCTTGCAGACTCCCTGCACAGACTAGCAGCACCTCAAACCAAAAAATGCCAGCAAGGTGCATCCGTTGGCGTGCATGAACCTACCATTCTTCACTCATCTTCACTCCGCTGCTTGGCCAGCTGCATCGGAATGGCCATGAAGTCGCGTTCCACAGACCAGCCTAGCTCAGGAGTGGAGAGACGTTTCAACGCCGCCTGCCACTGATAATTCGACCGAGCGCCGAACGCCGACCTGGAAATGCACAAGCTAAATGGAACGACTGTGGTCCGAGCCAAATGCGAATCGAATCTGCCAACATGCACTCGCCCGAAAAATCCCACGGACACAGACTTGGGCGACGTGAGAACACGATTCATCCACCTGAACTATTTTGTTCGGGTTGCCAAGCAATCCCTGCTCGAATTGATCTTGCACGTGGACATTATCACTACGCTTGTGGCATTTATTGAAAAGTTGGCATCTGCATTGGCATAGTCGATGGACTGTCGCAGACTTCAAAATGGATCTCCTAACTGTACATTCACTTCGCGTTGCTCGAATTTCCGTCGGATTAGCTGTGACAGACTCAGATCGCAGTCCAATGCGGCGCAGGCACCTGCATCAGGACATATCACCGTCTGCAGTCACAAACAGCCGACTCCCCACAGTGGCATACTCTCAGATTCAGCGTGTGATAACATGTGTGGACCCCATCGCAGGGAGGAGAGGGGGTGGGGGGGAGGTCCGAGCACTCACACCGAATGCGGTGTGGTGTCTTCTCTTTTTCCTCACCGGTCCGAGCTTCTGTGCGCGTCCTATGTCTGGCATCATGTGAAATTGGCACGGCTGCGTGGTGTGGGTGTGGTGTGGGTCCGGGTGGGGGTGTGGCGTTTTGTGGGTGCGGCGGGGGGGTGTTGTGAGATCCGGCCTGTAAAGCTTAGGCATTCCTTCTCAGCCTTGTCAGACACTCAATAAGCTAACGGGGGAAGGTAAACGGGTCGACTCCACTCCTCCTTGTATACAAACTAATATAACCGGAACAGTGGTGCCTCCAACCGGTAGCTGTTTCCGGCCTGCCCCGTACGCTAGCCTGCTTGCAAGCGCTGTAGAAACTGCAATTAGTTTCTCGACTTTCCTGCTGAGACACGCAGAGCACAGTACCGGCTAGGGGGTCCACTCCACTCTTCCTGCTATACAGCCCAAAATAACCTGCACATCCGTGCCTCTGGCCGGTACCTCCTGCCGGCGTGTTCCTCGTAACACGCCCAGCAAGCTAGCGGGCACGACCGGGAGTTGTAATCTCTCGCCACCATTTGCGATGCCCCAGATAAATATGTTGTCAGGTAGCTCCCCGAAACTAAACTGATAAACGGAAATGAAACGCTGGCTGTTGGAATTAGCTATCTAGTCGCCTGTTTAGGATTCTAGGAAGTCGTCAGGTAGCTCCCCGAAACGAAACTGATAAACGGAAATGAAACGCTGGCTGTTGGAATTAGCTGTCTAGTCGCCTGTTTAGGATTCTAGGAAGTCTAAAGTCTAAAGATTCTTGCTCTTGCTCTGTCCCCAGGCCCACCCAGTAACACGACGGGGTCCACGCTTTATCCCCCTGTAGCTCGCCTACAGACTGCCGCACCTGCTTGGCAGGCGAGTTGGCGAAAGGTGTCAGCACGCCAACCGACAATGGAGACTCAGTGGCACCACCACGGCAGTCATGACAAAAAAGCACCCCTTGGATTCAGCCCCGGGCATCTGGAACGGGCTGAATTGGCGGCCATGACCTCAACACGATGTGAGTTTCCGTGACGTGGTGTCGAGGAAGTTGCAGCAGCCACAGGCATCATTAGCTACTTCTACTCCTGCAAAGCGTAGTTTACTGAGCTGGGGGCTGCTGTCTTTGGACACCGGGTCGTGCAGGCTGCTGGAGTTGCTGGTAGAACCCAGGGTCGCCGACATCACCACCGTGACACTGAGAAGGTGGCGGGTACAAACTTCCCAGGATGGTTGGAGGCATAGTTGGAGGCTCCAGCCGTTCCGCAGTCAGCTGCACTTGAGGCTGAGTTGGAGGTGCTGACAACTGCGGCACGGTGTCTGGCCCAGTGTCGAAACCCGAAAATGCTTCGGCAGACCGCCTGACCAGCGCATCTTCGAATACGAGCGGTACACTTGTGAGCACGGGCTGCGGAACCTCGCGACTTCAAGCTCGTGCTGGGGAAGACCAGCCTGAAATGTTCAAGGACTCGCAGTCTCAGCCTCCTTTTCAACACTTGCGGAATCGAGACGCCTCCTGTCCCTGACGTACTGCAGCGAGAAGGGCATACGGATTCCTGCGGGAAACTTCCCTGCGATGACCGGCGCTCGAGGACTCGAGGCCACGGCCCGCTGGTCCGAGCCAGATGCAACTCCTCACACACGGACTTAGATGAAGAACCGAGCCTCGAGAGCAACCCGCGTCCTGGCGCGCATGGAGGCGAGCGTTCAAGGCGTCCAGGTGCCTCAGCCGCCAGAGCAGGCATGGTGACAGGGACAAGAAGTCAGAGAAACTGTGCTGCGCTCCGCTTGGCCGCAGAAAGCTCTGGTGGGCCAAGACCTTCAAACAAAAAAAACAGGATTTCTGTCAGAAGTTCTCAGATTCGTGTGACCCCGCCTCCGAGTTCTGCTTGCTTGATAGCCGCCTCAGTGAGCACAGCAGCGAGCCGTCTTCTGCGAGCCGTCTGAGACCCCCAAATTCGAAGCCTGTAACCGGACGGCATCGTTGCTGGCGAGAGCACCATCGAGCTGCTGCCTGTTCGCAAAGGCCGCGCTGGCCGCTACATCCGCTACATCTACTTCTGTCTCTCAATTGAAGTTGTGCCTCAGCCAGCTGTGAGACTCCAACTCTCGAAGCCGATGCCACGCGGACTCCACCTGTCGCACAGCCACTTTGCCTAAGCTTGGATTTTCCATGGTTGCTTGCACGTCTACGCCTCCGCGCCAGTCATGCCAGCATCCTTGCTACGGCCCATACACCAACGTCGAAAGCGGACGCGAGACTTGAGCCGCGAGTTGGCGAATGCTTGAGGCTGGAGCTGTTGCCGCCCGGGCGGCTGCGCGCAAACGCACAGCGTCACCTGTCTGCAGCGCCTGCACTGTCGGCATTATAGTGGATGTGCAATATGTGCAGCAGTGCACCGTGCACTCAGAGCACCCATCACTGTGGTTCCGTGCTGTTCGGGTCAAAACCCCGACTCTTCGAGAACTTGAGAAGAGGGCCACGAAAGCTGGGGGAAGGAAGCTCAGCCGTCCGTCGAATGTTGCTGCAGCCCGGCATTGCAACCATGCAGAGAAGATCTGCTACTTGCGATTAATGCTTCATAGAGGCGGCGTGGACTTCGTTGATACAAGGCGAATCTTTTTCTTATCGTCGTATGATGTACAACTTTCGTCTGTGGTGGGGACTTCAGCTTCGCTGAGTTGGCAAGGTTCTTGGCTTGGGCGGTCACCTCTCTCTGGCGACTCTGGTTTAAAGCTTAGCCTTACAAATGCATCAGGGGACTCGCAAAATTACGTACTTGCAACATTCATCAGCAAGGCAATTGCCTGGAGAGGGCGTGAGGGCACATCCGATTTCGCACCAGCTGGCTTCATTGCATACATGCAGCATTGCAGCACAATCTGCGAGATCGTGTGTATTCTGCAAAGATCTGTGCGATGCATGGAGACTTATCCGAGATTTGCTTGGCAGCCCTGGCCCTGTGGTGGTCTGGTGGTGGGCGGCCGGCGGGGAGCCATGGACTTCCTCGCTTGGTTCTGTCCGCGGTCTGAGAGCTGCATTTGGTCAGTCGAGTTGGGTTAAGTGATATTAGGTGCATCAGAGCTTCATAGCAGTTTGAGGGGGTCTTGCTGCACTCTTGCTGCGCCAACCTGACGGGATTGGCTTCCTGTGCCTCGGCAAGCTCGCGACCAACGCTTGACTGTCCAAGCTTCTGGAGATGCTTTTGTGCTCGGGCCACCTCAAGAGAGGACTGGCAAAAGCCGTTCACAATGCGACTGCAGCACAGGTACGCATTGACATGCACACCTCTTGTCGGTTGAGACCCGCTTGCTTCCCATCCTCGATGCATCTCCTTGTGAAAGCACAAGCAACTGCTACGGTTTGCCGACGGCGAAGTTTGTGGCGCCTCAGAAGCTCTACGTCTTTTGCAGTCACAGCTGCCTGCCCGGTGAATTCGCCTAACAATAACATCTGCACCGACTTCCCGGCCTCGATGCTTCGCCGCACGTCAGCCTGCACCACTCAGTCACCCCTCTCACTCTCTAACGATCGGCCAGCAGCATGCCTGTAGCTCCAAGCACCGCAGAGCCTCTCTGGCACCTAGCAGCACAGCATTCGCTGAGACTCGCGCACTGCAGCACGAGAAGTGCCGTCCGTTACCTGCAAGTTCTGATTCCGACACTTCTGCTCGTTTGGAAGCGGTGATTGCCGCACGCAGCCTCCCGTCGCTCGCACACACGGGGGCAATTGCACATGAACGGGAAACTGGCCAGACGCTAGCATATCCAAGACCTGCCCACTGCACATTTTTCCATCTGATTGATGACTATCGCTCCTCACGCGGGAAACTGGGCCACGGCTCAGACATCCAAGCTCCTGGGCGGAACCGCAAAATTGCAGAGAGCAAACTGGCTGTTCGGCAATGCCTGGGCAAAGCTTGCACGCTTCAATTTAACCTCAAGCAGTTCTGCCGAAAGTTCATGGGCTTGAAAGCAGCTATCCTGAATCTTCTGCTTCAGACGTGTCTGACGTCCGCAGAGTCTGCAGCTCATCTAAAAAAACAAAAGCTGTCTCTCAGTTCAGGAGGATGCCGTCGTACTTGGTCTGGAACCACTTCATCCCATCCTCCTTCCTCAAGCGGTGCGACGATCCCACCCTGCCACGTCGCAACTTTCGATACTGCACGCGGCCACCGGGCCGGGAGAGATGAACGTAGAAGTCCATGCCGTAGATGCCGGTACCTGGGTCGTACTTAATGCCCAGGTCGATGTGCTCTGTGATGCCGAATCCAAAGCTGCCATTCCTCGCAAAATTCTTCTTGCGAAGTTCGTACTCTTTCACTTTCAAGCCCTTCTCCAGAATCTCCTCCGCTTTCTCACCACGCACGGTCACATGGCATGCAATCTTCTCATTTCGGCGGACGCTCCACTGCCTGATGGTCATTCGAGCCTTGGAAAAGACTGGCTGCTGCTCTGTCAACTGCTCGAGCACCTTCGCAGCTCGTGTGAGACGATCTCCACTCTCACCGACACTGATGTTCAAGACCAGTTTCTCCACACGGATTTGGCGCATTGGATTTTCTGACTTATCCGCCATGGCAGTGTGTCCTCACCTTCGATGCTCTCGGAGGTGCTGATGAGGTGTGATGCCGCTGAGATCCGAAATCAGACGGCCAAAGCAAATCAATCTTTCACTGGGTCTACACAGGCTGCGGAGGCACCAAAACCCTGTGGCAGTGCAAGGGACCTGAGATCAAACTCGCACGCACGAACATCTGAGAGGGCAACCCGGGGCAACGGAAAGAAACAGCGGAGAGCCTTCTACCGGATCACTACATCGCTCTGGCGGGTAAGGCACAGCGGCAGGTCGTCCAAACGGGGTGCCCAAGCTGATCTCAGCAGCATGCAAACACGGGTGACACCACGATACTTGGCTGGCTGGTGGTTCCTGGAACCAGCGCAGGTGCAAAACGGTCTGAGTGGCAAGCACTTTAGAACGCAGAGCTTCAGGCAATAAGCCATGGTGGCAGTCTCTACTCAAAGGATGAATTGACACGTGCCAAAACTGTACAGAGTCTGGATGCAAGCTTCTTCTGCTGCCTATTGCAGCCAAGAGATATATCTACATCTGATTGATTGTGCAGCCTAATCGGGCTTGAATTCACAAGTCTCTGCTATACGCTATACTTCCGATGCAAGCAGGCGTTGTTTGAGAGGGTGTCCTTGGACAACTTGATTACGACCTGAGCGGTTCGGGAGCAGATCTACGGGAGCGAAAAGATGCAAGGACAGCGACCATCAGGATTCATAGGAAGTTGCCGGAGATGGAGTTTTTTGGCAGTATCCTGTGAGGCTGCACCGCTTGTGAGCCCCCTTCGAGCTCAACCGGTCCTCCATGCCATGTTTGAAGCAAATCTCGAGAAAAGATCGTCTCGATACCATCGGCACTACCTGTAACATCAATGGCCACGGCTCACTGCAGTCTAGCCACTGAGAGTCGCGGAAGGCTCCGGCGAGGTGCCTCGGGCACGCACGACTGCCCAAGGAAACCACATCGTCTGGAAACGGGGCCCGGGCATGAGATTAGTCACCCTTGCGTTGCTTCAGCGATGCTCGGAGGTATCGAGATGGAGATGCGTTGTCGGTGGAAGGTCTTGCTACTTCATGGCTCCGGTGAGAATTGCTTGGGGAGGTTTTCACTTGAGGGTGATGCCCGCGCTCCGTCTGGTCGCCTCTGGGTGTTGCATCGCTATCATCGGAGTCAGCATTGATCTGATCACCATTCGAAGAGATTGCATCTGAATCTTCCCCATCAGTTGACAAAGCAGTGGTGGTCACGGTCGTGGATGGCACCTGCTTGCCCAACGGGGCTGCAGTCGAGAGCTGGTAACTCGCGGTCGGTGCCTGTCGGGCAGGTTTTCTTCCAACAAGGTCCCTGGGGCCGCTGTCACCCGTCTCATTGCAATCCAAGCAATCACGCTGCTTCTGCTTGCTGGTCCTGGTTCTTGTAAAGGTGGTGCTGGTCGTGGTGGCAGTGGCGGTGGTGGTGGTGGTGTAGTCCCAGTCCGAGCAATTCCAACAATCGCTGGAATTCGAGTCCAGACCTACAGTAAAGGTTGTGCTACTGAGTGAGAACGTTGTGCTGCTCGTCGCTGAAAACGTTGTTGTTGTGGTCCTCGTACCTGTGACTGAGGTCACCGTAAAAGTTGTACTCATCGTGGATGTGGAGCTTCTCGTGAGCGTCTCTGTAGATGTCTGTGTTTGGCTCGATGTTGTCCTGGTAGAAGTTGTCGAAATTGAAGTGGTGGCTGTATGAGTCAGGGTGCTGTGCGTCACAGTGACCTTAGTTGTGAGCATGTGAGCGCATGAGCAACGTCTGCGAGTTCCACAGGCCGCGGAAGCAAGGGCTGGGGCAGGCAGCGTTGTTGTCGGTGGCTCAGGCGGCAGCTTCCTTCAGAAATGATTAGGGTATGGCTTTTCGTATCTCGTCTGCCCGAATGGCTACACGGTCGATCCACGTGGGTTCGAAAGATCTGAGTTCGCCACACACAAATATTATCGCAGAAGGCAGGCTGCTGACATGTCAGCGTCTCCCCTCCTCTCAGCTATGCACATGGGCTGATGCAGGCTCCCAAGGCAGAATACCGAGTCCTCCAGGATTGAGCACCAGCCTGGCTAGTAAACCCATGTAAACCCCATAAAGCCGTGGAGACTGCAAGCAAATGTACGGCCGAATGACCGAACACCCACATCACTGATATGAAACAAGTATCATATCAATCATGCCGTGCGGACGAGACGACGCCAAGATATTCCAATGTGAAACACCCTTTGGGTAGCAGCGACTCGTTTCTGCGCTGAACACATTCCTCGCAGGTCATGAATGTCAGTCTGTAAACTTGGAAACATGAAGGACCGGACGAAGCTAGGGTGCTCACACTTAAAAGCGTGCCGCCACAAACGCTGGGCACATCAATCGTCCTGCAGAGTCAGGTCACCTTCTTTTCTGAGGCCGAAGGTACATGCAAAAGCGAGGGCAAAAGAAAGCATACAGCCGGTCTCATCAGCCCCCTCAATGCAGCTCATCGCATCCACGATTGGCCTAATGAGACGAAGAATCCAAAACGCGCGCCAGTTCAAACCTAAAGCAAAGGACACGCAGACCAGCAAGCTGAGAGGATTGCTGCGAGCCGAGGGGGCACGGTGCGTTGCCGGTTGTGAAATAGATCCTCGATCTAGCTCTTGGCACGAACAGATGCACGAAATTAGCACGAGCAGCCCGCCTCTGTCCAACGAAATCTGCCAGAGCACCTCTCCAACAACTCACTTCGACATCGCGAATGTCGCGAATCGCGAATATACTCGAAAGGGTAACCCTAAGATGCTTGCCAGCGCTTCCGGCTGGCTCTTGCTGCAGGCCTCGGCGAATGTCATGGCCCCAGGACACGAGTCTAGAGTCCAGAAACAGCCAGGCATCATTTCCGAATGCAAGCACAACAACCAGCTCGGCGCACCCCGCTTTACATGCCCCACGACTCTGCGGTGGTCCTGTAGGACATCTCTGTGACGGCCTGACGCCTGAGAACTGTGGCATCCTGTGTCCCTAGTCGGCATGGCACTATCCCTGCAAAATGGGACAGTCTCCTGAGCCGGCAGAGCCTGTAGCTGCAATAGAACCATTAGCTTGAAGGCAAGCACGCATCCTGCAGCGCAAAGATCTGCGTTCAGCTCTCTCATCATTTCTGTTCTACCATAGACTGCGGCGGCTCCTGTTGAGCCGGCCACTCGCATCCCTCCGCATTGCACGTTTCCAATTTACTTCTGTTGGATGTGTCTTCTGTAGGCATGGGCGCTTATAATGCGGTCCCTGTCTAGAACAGGCCTAAACTTCCTTGGCCTGAGCCTGTGAACACTACAGATGCTATGTTCTCCACATGAGCAAGGGCAAGAGTGAACCTCACACTCCAGCGTCTGGGCCAAGAACAGGGCCGCACGATGGCAGGGAACACAGAGAGAGCACCCGAATCCCACCGGCACATGCGGCATCGGAATCAGGCCTGTACATGTCTGCTGAATGTGCCGCTTCTCGCAGCTCTTGCGCCGCACCTCCCAAGCTCTCATCAGCACATGCTTGTTGCTTGTGGCCTCGGGGCTTCCCGCGCCAACTCGAGCTCGTAGTCGCCGCAGGCGCTCCCGAGCGAATGCTACCTTCAAGTAGGGCACGACCACATCTGAGTGCGGCCATCGCAGGTCTGACACGACTACAGCCTTTAAGGTAACCAGCCTCCGAAGAGGTGAAACCTGCTGCATCGGCAGCTGTAAGAGCTGCAATCAACCGCCGCTGATCCTTCAACTGTGCTCAGAGATTGAAGAAGAACCACTGTGCAGGCGAGGCCTCCCCGTGCACAGAGCGGGTTAACTCCTCGGCCAGACAGGTCAGAAGACGGCTGGTCATGGCTGGATGCAATGCACGATAACTTTCCTGTTCCTTTCTGTCCGATTCATGCGCCTTTCCCCGAGCTGAGAACCTTTCCGTGAGGTGTCGCTGGCTCGTCGGTGTTGTTGTCTCGCCGTTCCTGCCTGTCTGTTTGCGCCTTTCTTCTCCATTCATTCGTGCTTTCTTCGTTCTTTCGTTGCTGTTTTCGTTGCACCACACAGTTGAGCCAGCACATCGGGTCACCACATTGGGCAGTTCACTTCACTTGAGCGCAATCTACCTGCCTGATCCCGAGCTAACTGTAAGCCTAATCCCGCCCACGGCGACCTTCCGCTCAACACTGAGCTGCCTACAGTCCCACTCGAAAGGGTCCCCCCGCCCCGAAGCGGCAAAGAACCGTCCAGTCTACGATAAGGCTTCACAGTTTTGGAGCTACACGTGAAACTCTATGGGGCCCCGAGCTCCAAACCAGACATAAGTCCACAACGCTCGCTCACTCACTAGCCTCGCTCAGGGCCCCGCGTATTAAATTAGGTGCCATGCTTCGTTTTGGGAGGACGCCAACCTCCGCCGGTTGTTCCGGATGAAGCTGGTTCCCTTCACGTTCACGCCGCATGTTTGCTAGCACTGCTGGCGTGCGCTCGTCTCCTCTCTCTGGTGCCGTGGCCGGTTTGCTTCCTGTCGCCGATTCAGCGCCAACACCTTCTCTTTCCAGCACCATCCAGGAAGAGTTGAGGCTTCAAGGCTTTCTTTGGGAAGAGGGGTGCCCGTACAGCACCAAGGACCAGAAGGTCTGACCGACCCTAAGTAGATCTTCGTCTGGTAGAACACGTGAAAGACGAGGTTTCTGCTCTTATGCGAACCGGGCTTTTCCTTATGCGAACCGGGCTTTTCCTTATTGCTCACCTGGCTTTTCCTTATGCTCCCCCTCCTCCCCGCCCGTTCACTTCCAAAACCTGGCTTTTCCTTATGCTCCCCTGTTGCACCCTGCACCACAACTGGCGTTTCCTTATGCTCCCCCCGCCGCCCTCCTTCCCCCCCCAAAAGTTGGGCTCCCCTGTTGCACCCTGCACCAATTGCACCCCTCCAGTTTCCTAGAACTGGCTTGTCCTTATTAAAAACTCCAAGGAAAACTGACGGTCACTTTTTCTCACACACCTTGAGCCTCAGCACAGCATATTTCGATCAGTCTTGACTTGCAAAGCTCACCCCGTTGCGGATGAACATACATCATGATCTACGGTCAATAAGGGTCCAGGATTGCTCTACAAAGTTGTTACGCCCCTCTTCAGGCCTCCAGGAGCTCAAACTTTGTCTCAGATTGATATCTTTGGTGCCGTCGAAATCTCGGCATCTTACGGCAGATCCGAATTCACAAAGGAAACTAGAATCCAGGCTTACAAGATCTTGTGATTCGAACTCAGAGGCTGACCACTCACAGCAGCGGTTCACCAGCAGCCGAAACCGTAGAAACAGTCAAGGTTTGCACTGTCCACAACGCTGATAGTTTCCTCCCGTCGTCCATGCACGAATCACCCACTTGGACGAATCGTGCTTTCTTCCTTTCTTTGCGATTCCGCAATACTCCCAATGATCGGACTTGCCTTTGCCAGCAATCCACACATGGCAGTTGAGGTCTTCATTGTCTTCAGGATCATCTTCGGGATTTTGACCTGTTCAAAGGCTGTCAAAAACTTCATCGAGAGTTCATGATGCTTCTCCCAATGTTCGATCAAGTCTCTTGAGTAGCAGATTCCAGCATTACGATAGCATCGACACTCGATCAGAGGACGGTGTGTGCTTTGGCAAGGCACTACCCTCACGGCTGCAGGCACTTAAAGCCCTGCGATTTCCTAGAACGTGAAACCTCGTTTTGCGAACTGCCACGCCAGCCACATTTGACAGCCACTGTCGCGGGCTCGAGCGAAACGGTCATGCACACCATGAGACGGAACCTTTGACCCGACTATAGATGACTAAATACGCCAATCCAGCCCAAAGGTTTCCACGTGAAACACGTTGCTGGAAGCCTGACAGCTGCTGCGCTATCTACCTTTCACAGCCATTGGAACTGTAGCTGCTCTCCTTTGCTGGACTCTTGCCTGACGGGTAAGCTGCGGTAAACTACAATAAGGTCAAATATGATACATGCACTTCATATATTTATAGTACATAATATGTATATATATACACACACATACTCTATTGTATCTATACATATGTTATCAATCATATATAGTTGTGATATATATATATATATATATATATATATATATAAAAACATGTCATAATATAATTGTATATATAGTTATATATGACTATACATATTGAGTATAGTATATATATATATACATATGCATATTAGTTTTTGTTTGTGTTATCTCGTATTCCATTTCTTTGTCGAATGAATTCAGAACATCTTAGAGCATGGACGTCATCATGGCTGGGCCATGGATGCTCTGAATCCGGAGCGGATTAGACCATGGACATCGTCATGGTCGGGCCGTGGATGCTCTGAACTCAGGATGTATCGAACCATCGACACCATCATGGTTGGACCATGGACGCTTTGAACTGAGAGAGTCATCAGGACCGGACCGTCCACGGACGTCATCATGGCTGGGCCACGGATGCTCCGAAATCTATAGCCGCGAAGAAAACAGGCGTGAGGCCAATGCCGCGGAAAAACCATTTCGGATTCCGGTTGTGTGAGCGGTGGTCGTCCGACGTTCGTGCAGACTGGCACGGTGGCGCGGACCGGTCGTCTGCCTGGACGGAGGTGACGTGTTAGAAATTGCATGGTTTTTCATTCCAGCTGCACGCTGTTCTAAAATAATTACACGGCCGTTTGGGGGTCCTACCCCTGTGCGCTCAAAGGCGAAATTCGATGGCGAAAAATCGCCATGAACGTAGTTCAAGAATTCAACCACTTTTGCCGTAGCTATGCGAAACCTAGGTTTTCGCTCTGGAAGCAGAAAGTGAAAAACGAAAAACCCACAAAAACCACATGCGCCCCCCCAAACACGAAGTTCATGTCCAAATCTGCCAAAATGTCATAGGACCTGCGAACCTCTATTTTTGACTTTCTGCTTTTTCCCAAGGCATTGCATGGTTTTTCATTCCAGCTGCGCACTGTTCTAAAGTACTTACACGGCCGCCTGGGTACCCCTTCAAAGGCGAAATTCGGTAGCGAAAAATCGCCGTAAACGTACTTTCAAAAATTCAATCACTTCTGTCGTAGCTATGCAAAACCTAGGTTTGCGCTCCGGAAGCAGAAACCGAAAAACCCACAAAAACCACACGCGTCCCTCAAGCATGAAGTTGATGTCCAAATCTGCCAAAACGCTGAAGGGCCTGCGAAAATCGATTTTGGACTTTCTGGTTTTTCCCAAGGCGTTGCATGGGTTTTTCATTCCAGCTACGTGCTGTTTTAAAGTAATTACACGGCCGTCTGAGCGCCTCAAACATGGTTTTGATGTTAGCAAGTCTGAAAACCCTATGGAACCTGCAGAACCTGATTTTAGATATTCTGCTCAAACCCAGGCCCTTACAGGCTTTTTCGGGAAGCGGCCTGTGCTGTTTCGGGAACGGTTTTGGCCTGAAGCTCACACTCTGATGTCAAAAAACCCAAAGAATTGCCAAGGAACCTGCGCAACCTGATTTTAGGATTCCTGCATTCTTACCAGGACGTTGCAGATTGTTTCCTCCCCGTGACGTGCCACATCGCAAGCAGTAGATGGCCGACTACAAGACCCTCCGTGCAACCTTAAACGCAAAATCCGATGTGCAAAACGTTCTAAACCGACTTTCACACACGGATTTGCCTTTGGGAACGCACTCCGGCCAGCATACCAAATAAGTCAAGCCTGGCTAAATGAAGCCAAAACCCCAGCTCAATGGAAACCCAGCCCCTGCCGTCC